>PVJD01000929.1:99303-327679 GCA_004026545.1 Mormoops blainvillei | reverse complement strand
CTCTTTTATTATATTTTATATCTCCCCTGGTAACTGCCAGGCTGCGGCTAATCTTGTCCAGTGCTTGTCTCTTATTTTATTTTCTCTGATAATGCCTGATTGGCAGGGCACAGCACCATCCCATTGCCTTCTTTCATAGAGGATTCTCACCCTTTAGAAAGTGCCTTTCATGTATTAGACTGTGGGTCTGGTCCCTCGCTCTGGGCTATATTGAAACTCAGATTTCTAGGGAATAAGATATAAATTGATTTCAGCATGTCATATACCTCCCTTATGGTACTGGAGATTATTCCTAATTCATTCACTCATTCATTCATTCATTCATTCAACCACTGTGTATTGAGCACCTCACTCCAGGTGTCTTTTAATAGTCAAAATTTCACATGCACACTGAACTCTGGCAAGCACCTCAATTCTGTGTGATATCAGAGTGATTCAAATATAATTTGATTTGGAAGCACAGGGGTTGATTTAAGAACTTTTGATAGCAGTTAAAATTTTAAAATCACTTTTAAATACTCCAGGCCAGGTGGTGACAGCCACTTTGAATGAATGACATTAAGAAACCATGAGAAGGTGTTGAGTCATGTAAATTCTTTATATATTTTGGAGATTAAACCCTTGTCTGATGTATCAACTCAACACCATGAAGACAAACAATCCAATTAAAAAATGGGCAAAGGACCTGAACAGACACTTCTCCAGGGAGGACATACATAGGGCCCAGAGACATGAAAGGATGCTCAGCATCACTAGCCATCAGAGAGATGCAAATTAAAACCACAATGATATACCACTTCACACCAGCCAGAACGGCCATCATTAATAAATCGACAAACAACAAGTGTTTGCAAAGTTGTGGAGTAAAGGGAACCCAAGTGCACAATTGGTGGGAATACAGACTGGTGCAGCCACTGTGGAAAACAGTATGGAATTTTCTCAAAAAATTAAAAATGGAACTGCCCTATGACCCAGTGATTCCACCACTGGGAATATATCCTAAGCACCCCGAAACACCAACTTAAAAGGATTTATGCACCCCAATGTTCATAGCAGCAGTATTCACAATAGCCAAGATTTGGAAACAGCCTAAGTGCCCATGAGTAAATGAGTGGATCAAAAAGCTTTGGCACATTTACACAATGGAATACTGCACAGCAGAAAGACAGAAGGAGCTACTACCTTTTGTGACCACATGGATAGAGCTGGAGAGTATTATGTTAAGTGAAATAACTGGTACCAGTTGGTAACCAGTTCGTAAAAGAAAAATACCATATGATCTCACTTATAAGTGAACTATAATGTACAAAATAAACTAATGAGCAAGGTAGAACTAGAGGCTTAGAACCATGGAATAGACTGACAACTGTGAGAGGGGAGTGGGGAGGTGGAGACTGGTTGAAAGAGAATGAAAGGATCAGTCAAAGAATATATATGAAGGGCCCATTGGCATGGACAATGGTGCGGAGGTTGACTATGGAAGTTGGGGGCGGGCTGGGTGGAGGGGGGAAAAGGTGTAAAAATTGGGACAACTATAACAGCATAAACAATAAAACATTAAAAAAGAAACCATGAGAAGGCAACACAAAGGCCTGTGAAATAAGATAAAGACAGTGGAAGAAGACAGTGGTGCGCTGTGAGAATGAGGGCCAAAAGGTTATATTCAATTGGATGGAACTGTGAAATTATTGGTAATTTTGAAGAGGTAGCCAGGACAACTGTTCCAGGTTAACTCTGGAAGTGGGAATGACTTGTTCCTCCAAGCTTCATTTTAAACACCATTTATCTAAGAAAAGGAATTGTGGCTTCTCACTGCAGTTTTTGATAGAAATTTGCTAGGAATCCATGACTCTTTCAATTTCAATTTACAAAGAACTATTCCATTTCACTGTAAAAAATTTTGCTTATTCCAGTCTCTCCCTCAGAGCAGTGAGGCTAGAAGGCAAAGTCTCTGATCTGGAGCCCCGTTTTCATTGTTTCTCAGAGCATCTTCAGGCAACTGAAGTATCAAACTTTTTCCATAATCAGAACGGGGGCTAGTCATGGTTGGTCACATGAGCAATTCTGCCTCCTGAAGTATTTGTATTTGTAATTATACCCAATATTGTTATAGCCAAAAATGTTGTGCTATGCTTAATAAAAAATGTGGGTAGGAACATACAGATACTTTTAAAAACCGTACAATGGAATGGCAGGAGAACATGATACTATGTTAGCTTAAGGCTGCAGACAGGCAACATAAAGAAATTTTTTTCTGGAGTGTACATGAGCCATAAGGACTAGATGTAGCAGAGGCCTGGGAAGGTTGGGCTCAAGCAACCTAAGGAAGCCAGCCTCGATAGAGAACCTAGAGGAAAATAAAATGTTAGATTTGGTGGAGCATCTAGGATCAAAAGCAATTAACGCATTGCTTTCAGGTGACTTCCTAAGTGTAGTAGGATAATTATTATTATTGTGATTTTTATTCCTTCTCTCAAGAACTAACAAGGTTGAGGAAATTAATCACTGTAGTTATAAAAGCAAGTCATAGATGATAGGTTAGACGTGCTAAATTAAATATAGCAACATTTAATCATTTTTTTAAAAAGATTTTATTTATTTATTTTTAGACAGAAGAGAAGAGAGGGAGAAAGAGAGGGACAGAAACATCAATGTGTGGTTGCCACTTGTGTGCCCCCTACTGGGGACCTGGCCTACAACCCAGGCATGTGCCCTGACTGGGAATTGAACCTGCGACCTTTTGGTTCGCGGGCCAGTGTCCAGTCCACTGAGCCACGCCAGCCAGGGGTAGTCACAATTTCTTTTTTTTTAACTACTCTGTTGACCTAAGTAGTTTAATTTACACATAATACAGGGTGGGGCAAAAGTAGTTTTACAGTTGTAAGTAGATGAAACAGGGTTTATTCCTGTATTATTATTTATTAATAATTGTATTATTTTCCATATGTAAACCTACTTTTGCCCCATCCTTGTATTTACTCCTTGCAAAAAGCCTTTGTAATAGGAGGTCGTGTGTTATGATATTAATTAGCCACCTTCTAAACAGCTTTCCTAAAACACTAGCTCTGCTTTAGCACAGCATCTGAGAGAATTTAAAGTGGTGATGTGTCTTATGAGAAAAAGAAAATTGGAAAGGAAATTAAAACTGAGGGGGAATAAAAGAGTTTCAGCACAGATGGCCTGGTTTGTGAGGGGAAAAGAGGTCAGGTGTAATATAGTATTCCATTTCATCTCTTAAATGAAAAATGCCTTCATATTGGCAGGAAAAGTCTGGTGTTCTGATTCAGCCAAGGAGGTCAGGTCAAAACTTTATCTTTTAAAGAAATAGATCATGTAATTGGTTGCTTGAAAGTAATTGAAAGTTGGCTCAATTGGGAAACCATTTCCCCTGAAGACTCACTCCTCTTAAACTGAGCAAATGTCAGAAGCAGACATTAAAAGCTAATGTTTGTCTTCTAATTCTCAAAGACTTTACTGTGTGTGTTTCCTGTGGACTTGTGTACATGAACTTTGCTAGGCTTGTGTAAACAGTTCATACCAGGCTGCCTCTAACCACTGATCCCTTACATGAAAGCAGCATTTTGCAAACTATTTGTGGACTCCAAACAGAAGGACCGGTTGTAACCCTTTCTGACCCAATGGCCTTTTTTTCTTCTTTTTTCACAATAAGCGTTCTTTGTTTATTAGTATTTGATTTTTGTTAATTTTTAATATTTTAATCTATATGCAGTATAATTAGCTTTTGTTTTGACTTACAATTCTGAGCTTTGACACATATATGGAGTCATATAAGTGCTGCCAGAATCAGGTCAAAGGACCATTCTGTTACATCAAAGATCCCCTCATCCGGACCCAACCCTCATCCCAACCCTAACGTTACCCTGAGAATCGTTGACCTATCTGTAACTTGTCACAATAGCATTGCGTTTTCCAGAATGTCCGGTAAATGGAATCATACAGCATGTAATCTTTTGAGATGGGCTTCTGTTGGGAGGCAATTACAGTTCTACATGTTCATGACAGTTGTCTCTCAGGTTACCTTTCTGAGACTATTGGCTGTGGTTGCTTCAAGGCTGTTGGCTACGATAGAGGTAGCATCTCCCGCTGAGGCAGAGAGCAGATTTATTTCCTCACTAGGATCATTAAGTCCCCCTGTAAGGCAAAAGTTGGGCAGGATTGCTTGGAGTCCCCTTGATAAGAATGAGAGTTTTCTGTCCTGTCTGGTGTGGGCTCCATGGATTGAGTACCAGCCTGCGAACCAAAAGGTCACCAGTTCAATTCCCATTCAGGGCTCATGCCTGGCTTGTGGGCCAAGTCCCCGGTTGGGGGCATGCGAGAGGCAACCGACTGATGTTTCTCTCCACCTCCTTTTCCCTCCTTTACACTTCTCTAAAAATAAATAAATAAAATCTTTTTAAAAAATGGAAGTTTTCTAACGTGGATTCCCTCAGCTGTGACAAAAACTCGCCGCTTTCTTACCTGGATCCGATTCTGCACTACATTGTGCCCATGGGTTGGAGGTCAGGGCAACTGATTCCAGTGTGAACCTTATGCTGGCTGCTGAGCTGTGAGGAATCAAGTCCTTCGGTTCTGACCCAGGAGTGTCCTGCCTTCCATCAGCAGCCTCAAACTTGTGGCAGGCTACGTTGTCAGCTTGCAAACAGGGCCTAAGTCTTCAGGCCTTTCACAATGCTTGATGCTTCCTTCATTTACCATAATGCACTTTGATTCACTACGTTATTGTGGGTAATCAGTAGTGTATTATTTTCCCAGGACTGCCCACTGAAGTACCAAAAACCGAGTGGCTTGAAACAAGAGAAAACCACTGGTTCACAGTTCTTGACCTAGAAGCCTGAAATCAAGGTGTTCAGGGCCACAGTCCCTCTGAAACCTCCATGGAAATCCTTCCTTCCTTCTCTGATGACTTGCCAGCAACAGTTAGTTATCGCTGGCTTTCAGCTGCATCATTTCAGTCTCTGCCTTTGTCATCATATGGTATTTTTCCTGTGTGCCTCTGTTTTCACCCAGCGGCCCTTTGAGGTGGAGAGCAGGACTGGACTAAGATGGCATCAGCTCTGTCAACTAAAAAACCATGTTTAGAGCATGCGCAGTGGAGCAACGACTCGGAGGGATAGTGCCACCACTCGAGCAGGAACAGTGGAACGTGGTAGACCCCATATGCTTATATGAGAGATAACAGCACCCTCTCAGAGCATGCGTAACAGAGTGACTTAGTGTGGTGACACAGGACACCATGTGTCAGTCAAAGGCTGATGCAGCAGCATTGCATCATACGCAAGTATGAAAGCAAAGTCTTCGAACAGACCGCCGAGACAGCCGAAGGGGAGAGAGCGGCACACTGCTGCTCTAAGAGACCCTGCTCTCGCTGCCTCCGGGGACGCCACAGGCCACCTTGCAAGATGCTGGCCGGCTGCCTCCAGACCTGGACTCTGATCTGGACTCTTGGGGCTCGATTTTATTATCCCTCAATTCTATTGTGTGATGTTATTTCTGAGTGATTATTAGTGCTATTAGGTTATTATAAATTTGGATTCAATCTGCATTAAAAACAAAAGTTGAGTGAATAGTACAATCGCCTGTGTTGACTCACTGTTATTCCTTGATGCCGGCGTTACCTCTAGGGCTAGTGGCTGTGTACTTGGCCCAGCGCTGTGGGTTCCTAAGGCCCCGGTAGGAGGACCTGACTGGGGGTGGGGAGGGGTTGAGGGCTGACTCATAGGAAAGACTGAGTCATGAAACATTTGCTTTGGACATAAGGACATCAATCAGCCTTATTGAATTAAGGGTTCACCCACTCCAGTATGACCTCATGTTAATTGACTCCATTTCCAAATAAGATCACATTCTTATATACTTGGTGTAAGAACTTCAACAGATTATTTTTTGGGGGCGGGCGGGGGGACACATTCTAACCCATTTCAAACAGTTTCTTCTTATTGATAAGTAGTATTCCACTGGGTCAGAGGTGCCTGCTTTTTTTATTCATTTGCCTGTCGAAGAACACTGGGATGTTTCCAGGTTGGAGTAATTATGATTGATGCTGCTATAAACATTAGTGTACAGACTTTTGTGTGATCACTTACCTAGGAATGGGATTGCTGAGTCATACGGTAACTTTATCTGAAACTGCTTAACTTTATTAGAAGCGGTTTTTCAAAGTGGCTGTATCATTTTGGACTTCCACCAGCAACGTATAAGAGTCCAGTTGCTCAGAATCCTCACAAGCACGCGATATTGTGAGGGTTTTTGTTTTTTGTTTTTTTAATTTGCTCTGTGTATGCGTGTGTGTGTCCATTTGAATAGTCGTGTAGTGTTATCCCATTATGGTTTAATTTGTATTTTCTTAGTGACTGATGGTGTTGAAAATCTTTTCATGGGCTTATTTGCCATATATTTATCATATATTTGATGTGCTTGTTCAAATTTTTTCATGGGCTTATTTGCCATATATTTATCATATATTTGATGTGCTTGTTCAAATTTTTTGCTCACCTTTTATTTGGTTTGCTTGCTGTTTTACTTGCAAAGAGTTATATATATTCTGTATTTAAGTCCTCTGGTAAAGGTGTGATTTGAATACATCTTCTCCCAGACTTATTGTTTTTCCTTTCATTTTTCTTAATGCCATTTGCAAAGCAAAAACATTATAATTTCGATGACTTTCAATTTTTCATTTTTTCTTATATAGGTTGTGCTTTTGGTGTCATGCATGTAAAATCTTTGCCTAAGCCAAGACTCCAAAATATTCTCCCTTTTTTTTGGTCAGTGTAGGAATCACCTACACCTCATAATGCCTTATTGCTTATGTAGTTTAGAGTTAAGAGTTCCCTTAATCAAACCCACTCTATAATTCTCTCACATTCTTTTATGCTTTCATCTAAATATTTTAGACTTTTCAAATTTGTGTTAAATTTGTGCTCATGATCCATTTTGAGCTAACTTTTGGGTAGGGGTGTGAAGTTGAATTAATTTTTTTCTTTGCTAATGTATCTCCAGTTGTTCCATCATTACTTGCTGAAGTTGTTACACTTTCTCCATTGAATTGCTTTTGCACATTTCTCAATGAACTATTTGTGCGAGCCCATATCTGGACTCTATTGTGTTCCATGAATTTATGTATCTATACTTTCATTAATACCTTACTATTTTGATTATAGTAGATTTAGACTGATTTTAAGTTTGGTACTATGGGCCTTCCAAAACTTGGACTTTGCCAAATTTATTTCGGCCATTCTAGCTCTTTCTCTTCTCAACATAGATTTTAGAGTGAACTTTTTTATATCTACAAGAAAATCCTGTTATGGTTCTATTGTGGTTTCATTAAATGTACGAATTCACTTGATAAGAATTAACATCATAAGTACAGTCATGTGCCACATAAAGATGTTTTGAGCAATGACTGACTACATCTATGACAGTTGTTCTATAACATTTTATTTATTTATAAACATTTTTTAATCCTTACCCAATAACTTTTTTTTTATTGCTTTCAGATAGAGAGGAAGAGGGTGGATGGAAGGGGAGAGAGAGAGAGGGAGAGAGAAAGAGAGAGAGAGAAAGCACTGATGTGAGAGAGAAACATTTATTTGTTGCCCCCTCATACATTCCCTCACTGGAGATCAAATCTGCAACTTGGGTATGTGCCCCGACCAGAAATCGAACCCACGACCGCTTGGTGTACGTGATAACGCTCCAACCAACTGAGCACACCAGCTAGACCCCCATAGTATTTTAATGGAGCTGAATAACCTGAAAGAGACAGAAGGACGTGTAGTTCAAGAGGAATTTTTTTTTCTCTGATGGGAGCAATGTCTGTGGGGACTGGCAATAGAGTCTCTCTCAGTCACAGCACCTCAATTTTGAGGGTACATATTCCATCCAAATAGGTCAGCCATGACCTATTTCAGCAGAGGGGCGTGTTCACCGAACACTACATATTCACAGGGTGCTACAGCCCGCCCTGGTCTGGGTGTTGGTCTTCAGAGTACATCAGTGTTGTGCATTCTTTGTTGAGGAACTAAGATCTTGTATAAGGACACTGGATCCACAGGAGCTACCTTAACAAGTATTAAGTGCCACTGCCACTTTAGTAAAAGCTTTCTGTGGCAGTGTGGAACCAGCCGTCCTGGTACTTTGGAAATATTTTCATGTTGTAATGATGTAAAGCATAGATATGTTTCATTTATTTCATCCTTTCAATGCAGAGAGAGCCTTTTGTGCCAGATAGGGTTGATGGAACCAAAAACAAATTTCCAAAGTCAAAATACTGAGTTCTCAGTTCTACACCTTTTCCATCTTCAACACCTTCTCTTTTTAAATGAAAACCACAAAGTTCCTTATTCTGACCACTGCTTCGCTGTGCAATAGCTAAGAACACATTGTCATGACAATCTTCTATGATCCTTCATCTCTCCATCTTGATTACTTATTCCCACTGACCCTCAGGTCTCCTTTCACTCCCTCCTGACAGTCACTGCTGTGGTGATCTATGACTTACCCAACTGCCCCTGGATATTTCCAATCAGTCCAGCCCACAACCCTGTTCATACAGCAGCATTGACAGCTTCCATGTTCTGTTTCTGACCCTGCTGGAAGGGAGCAGGGGGTGGGTGGGGGTGGTGGTGTGTATAAAAACAGCAGCAGTGAGCAGTGGTGCCCAGGCTTCCATGTTCAGTCCCCACTCACTCACTGACTCACCCAGAGCAACTTCCAGCCCTGCAAGTTCCATTCATGGGAAGTGCCCTATGCAGATGAACCATTTTAAAAATCTTTTATGCTGTATTTTTACTGTACTTTTTCTCTATTTCGATACACAAATATCGTTGTGTTACAATTGCCTACAGTATTTAGTACAGCAGCATGCTGTGCAGCGTTATAGCCTAGGAGCAACAGGCTGTACAATACAGCCTAGGTGTGTAGTAGGCTGTACCATCTAGGTTTGTGCAGAAGCACTCTACGATGTTTGCACAAGGACCAAATCACCGAACGACGCATTTCTCAGAACACGTCCCCATCGTTAAGTGATGCATGGCTACTGTTGAGTCTTCCAGTTTGTGAACTCAACATGTCTCTCCATTTATTTAGGTCTCCTTTGATTTCTTTCATCAGCATCTTGGAGTTTTACAATTTTTGCTTCAGTTGTCATACATATCTTAAGAGACCAAAAAAAATTTATTCTTTTAACCTAGATATTTACTGCTAACTCGTCAAAATTCATTTAGTAGCTCTCTCTTGGCTGTTTCTACCAATCTTAACCTATCACGTCACAAACTTTGTACAGTCCTTATCTGGCTGCTGTGTGGGAAGATCTACCTTAGCCAGGAAAAAAACAAAAACCAACAAACAATAAAAACAAACCTCATAAATATTGTGCTTTTCCTTTGCCCCTTCCGGATTCAATACGACCCGGCTAAGGTAGTGGTTACAAGGCTGCGGTGGGCAACGCATTCAGCCTTGTTTAATTGCAGGCTATTTTGGTGGTACTGTGCAGTGGTCAGATGGTGTTGTGTACGAAGGTGATGTCGGGAGCGGTGACAGTTCTCTGCAACCATGAGGACAGAAGCCAACAGAATAGTGTGAGAAGAAGCCTGAAAAGAGCCCAGGTCCTTGGTCCTAATGCTGAGCCACCAAACTAATTCTGGGACCACACAGTGCCTCATGTCCTTGTCAAGTAACTGCAAGTGTCCTCATGGTTTGAGCACAGTTAATTATGTATTTGGTTGAGTGCCGCTGAGAGGCCTGCTGACAGAAACAACTGATTTGGCTCCACGCGCCCGTCATTCCCCTTTGCGCCCCACCCCTTAGGCTTTAAGCAGCGGCCCCCACGTCATCATTCTTCTGGATCTTCTCTTTGCTCTTGCTGTTTCCCCCAGGCTGGGGTGCCTCCCCCGACCCACCCCTCCAGGGTTGAACCCCAGGCCATTTCTTCTGGGAGGATTTTCTGACTACCGCTCCTCCCTGACACACATGCACAGCCCCACCCACCTCCATCCACGGAGTATCACCGGACGCGCTCACGTGGCCGAGACGCTGCTGAGTACCACAAAAACTCAAGTTTATCGAGTGCTGCTTTTCTGCCAGTCACCACAATACTTCATTTGCGTTGTCTTTTTGACTCCCCATGGAAAGTTTACATATTAATGACTCTCCTCGCCTTCCTTTTTACCAAGGATAAAACGAAGTTTAAAGAGGCTTAGCCAGTCTCCCAAGGTCACACAGACAACTGGTAAGTAGCAGAGTTATAAAAATTCCAGCCCAGGTCTGGCTCCAGACTGAAGCTCGTGGAGCGCACATTACACAGAAGAGAGCATGTGTGCCACAAAACATGAATTATTTTTGCTGTTATTGGCATATTATGAGAAGAGAGACTGTGTTGTGAGTTCCGTTGTATTTGCTTGTCTGCTGGCCTGTGCCTCGCACAGAGAGCTACACAGTAATTGTGCCCGGTGATCAGACGGAGTCCTTTTCTCCGAGTGCCAGAGCTCCCTCCACCTGCTCGCCCCGAGGGCTGTCCCAGGCTCCAGCTGTGGCCTTCCTTCCCCTCTCTATAAACACACCTGTCTTTACTAGACTTTCGCCAGCCCTGTCAGAATTGCAACAAGTTAATTCTCACTAAGATGTCAGCAACTGACAGCGGCTTGTGGTTGCCTTCTCTAATGTGTATCTTTTAATAAAAGACTTTCGGAGAAAGTGGTGTTGAAACCAAAGGAATGACTGTCTCATGGTAAAACTTCAGGTACATTATGAGATTCTTAAACAGTGTTGAATATACATTCAAAAAGCATTTTTTTGAACAAACTACGATAAGCTGGTGATGATGGTGGGCAAAGTTGCTATTATAGTGAAGACGTGATGCGAGCGAAGCCATCTTTTCATTGATTCTTCCCTGAGGAGTGTCTGGATTATTTTACGGCCCTAATCTCCTTTTCCAGGTGAAGTTTTATCAACTCGAAAAGGCTGCCGCCTGCTCCCCTCGCTTGTCTATTAGTGATTGTTAACGTTTACATAAACAATGCCTGTATTTTCATCTAAGTTCATATTCATTTCACTGTAAAAGAAAATTGAATTTTGTGTGATTCTGTGTAGCAACAATAAGCGATAAAACATTTGCCCACACTAAATCATCTGTTGAATTGGAAATACATGGCTAAATGTTACATTTGCTATAGAAATTAATAGAATTTTGGTGGATGCTTGTTAAAATGTAGGCTCTACTCCAGACCTTTAGGCCCTAGAAGATACTCATGAGAGAAGTGGAAAGTACTGAGCTGGTGTAAGTGTTTCAGCTGTTCTTCAGTAGGGTTTGCCCCTTGGACTTGGCTTAACCATATCTCTAGACCACGCTGAAAAACATTTCATTCTCTTTCCCTACCTGCCCTTCTTTCGAGAAATATTATGCCAGGCACTGTGGCATGCTGAGAAAACAAAGATAAGCAACACTTCTCACTGAAGTGCCAGACAAAGACAACAAATAGTTATACACAGTGGATTAAGTGCTAAATAGAGGTATTATAGGATACTACTATACGCTTAGAGAGGAGGAAACACCTTGCTCAAGTATTTAAGGCAAACCTGACATCGCAAAGGAGAGGTCATTCCACACGGAAGATGGTAAATAAAGACCCGGAGGCTTAAGGAAATCTGGTGCTTGCTAAGCATTGTTCAATGTCTGGCCGGGCTGAAGGTCAGGGTCAAATTGGGCAAAGTGGGGGTAGATGAGATTGGCTGGAGTCAGAGCGTGAATGGCCTTACATGCCACCTTAAAGATGTTGGATTTAATCCTATAAACAATATGGAGCTGTTGGGAAGAAACCTAGATATCCCCAGCATTTGGAATAAAATAATTTCAAAGTATAACTGGACAAGAATGCCACAGGCTTAGTTTAGATCAATTTTGTTCTCAGCGAATATGCTATAATCGTCAGTTTCGAGCTGTGTTAACCTAACTAGGACTCTTCTCAGCTGATATAACAAAGCTCAAAGTGCAAAACAGACAAAAGGGCTGCTATGGTTGATTCAGAAAGCTCAGCCCTTTCTTTAAATACATGGCTCTAAAGAACAGCTGGCAAATCGAAGTTCTATGTTTCCAAAAGACTAAATAATTGAAGGGAAGTTTGGTACTATCTTTGAGGGGAGCCCTGCTACGGTCTAGTGCAGCCCCTTCCATGCGGCATCACTCAGGAGTTGCCTGGGACACCGAATGGGAGGGTCATTCAGTAGCAGCTTCCACATTATCACAAGGTGGCATCTTTCCGAGTTAAACAAGATCTTTTGGAATAACCAACTCAATATAATAGCTGTCACGTCTCTTGTTCCCTTTTAGGTGTCTTCAGTCTTTCCCTAAAACAGGCTCTCTCCTCACCTGGGTTTCCATTCTCCCATAAGCATCCCAATTTGTCTGTGTTGTCTCTTGAAAATGTGCTCATTTTTGCTGCCTCTTTCTTCTCATTAAAATGAATACATTTTTAAATAAATGAATTTATCATGAAAGGGCCTCGTCAGGGGTTTAAAATATATATGAAAAGAAACACCTATGAAACAAGAGAAAAAAGGGATTCAAAAAGCAGCTCAGCGTTAAGCCAGGCACTGACTTATGATCTGATGGAACGCTGACACTTTGCACCATAATGAAAACGGATATGCTGTCAAGACTGCTTGGTTTTGTGTGTGTGTGTGTGTGTGTGTGTGTGTGTGTGTGTGTGTGTGTGTGTGTGTAAAAAATAAGAGCCTCTATCAGTGAGAGGAACATAGCAGAAGATGTTTGTGGAGTGAATAAAGTAGGAAGCCACACACCAAGGGGGAAGAAAATATCTTTAGTTTGGGAACCTCAGATTCGGCCAACTCAAGGAACTTCTGGTCTTCAGGAAACGCAGGCACTCAGGCTGGGTAAACTGAGTGGTCCCTGCCTCTTAATGGAGCTTGACAAGAGGGTCAGCAAGTGAGAGGCACAAAGTAGTCAAGGGAAAGCGTGAGACATTTAAGTAAGGCCAGTCCCACTTCCCTGCTACGGTGCTGAATTCACATGGGGGCTTGGATTACAGGGCAGAAAACTGGATGTTGATAAAATATATTCTTTCACATGGATGCGGTGGGGTGGCAAGGAAAGAAATGTTTTAGGACAAGGTCATTTTGGGGCCCCGACTTCACCGTGACACTTTTGGGTCTGACACGACTGGAGGCTTCCACCTGCACACCCTGTGCTAGGGCGCGCCTCTGGCTGGGCAGGGATGCTCTCCTGACCCCGATTCACTTTGCTCCTCCAGTCATACGAGTTCAGTCTCAAGATTTTTCTTCAAAAAAGTTTTTTAAAGGATATAAGTAGAGAATATTTTAGATTTAAAATCTGCTGATGTAGGGTCAGTGAAATCTCGCTCTTACTCCTCGAAAAGCTAGACAAACATTCAGCGCTGGGTCTGAACCCCATGAGAGGTCAGGCACCTTGGGAGCTGGTGAATGAGGGCTGGGGACTGGGGATTGTTTCTGTGTGTCTGTGTACGTGTGTACATGTGAACGTGTGTATGTGTGTGTGTATAGCCCAAGATTCACTAGCATGAACCACTCAAGGATTTAACAGTTTCTAAGGAGACAGATCTAATAACCGATGATCTGGTAGTGTTATCCCTTTTGAAGAAATTACTTCATTTCTACATTGATTTCTTTGATAGAATTACTATAGAAAAATATACAGTATTACTTTCCTAACTACTGATTGGAAAGAACTACTGACCGGAAAGACCAAGCAATACTCACATCAACTGATTATTTTAATGTCAAATGTTTATTTCTATGCCATAGTTGCCTCAGCACAATTTGTAAAAGAAAGGAATCCCCAAAAATGAATTTTTTGTTTTGGTCAGGATATTTTCTCTGCAGATATAAGAAAGAAAGTAAACACCTTGGTACCAGAATTACCAATTCTTTCACATCATTCTAATAAATTGCATCTAAATATTTTCCTTGGAAGTCATTTTTTTTTTTTTTGGGACAGAAAAATATCCACAGGAAAAAAATGTTTGGATTCATTAAAATAAATTTGGGATAGTCTTTGTCAGAGAATATATCTAGAACATCTTTGTTTTGGTACACTATGTCACTAATTGTCTTATTTAATATAATAGGCATACTTTATTACATAAAACAAAGTGCACTGAAAATGAACAATGTTAGAAACAAACCGAAATTTGGTGTATCTTAAATCTTCTGGTGATTAAATATTAGCTGAAGCGCCGGTATACAAACTGTTTATCAATACAAATGCAACTCTCTTCTGTGATGAAAATGCACTTAGTAGCTTAGTTCTTTTTGCTTTAGCAGATAGGGCAGCCAATACAACTGACACACCTGATAACAATTTTTTTCTTCCCAAATAAAAAGGAATGCTCTGGTTTCTTAACTGGCTCTCACATTTGAGGGAGCCAGAAGATGGCATTTGCTCTTTAAATATATTTCTCATCTGATTTGAGACACAAATCCACCAAGTTTCTTACAGAGGAAGTAGGCACCACACCTCAGATCATGAGGCCCTCAGCGAAGCCTGTTAAGACTATTTCTGTGATGCAGGGTGGTGGGCCCGGCATCTAGAAGACAGCATGGTGGTTGTGCCCAGAAATCCCTTCAGCAGACTCAGTGAAAGGATGAGAGTTCTTTAAGTTCATGCACATTTTATTGAGTAGTAATATAAAATGCTTTTTCTTTTTCATTGTTACAAGTGCATGCTTTGATTGCCAACATTTCCGAAGTCAAATTACAAAGGCAAGGCTTTAGGCTCTAGTGAATTACTTGGGCACTTATACAATTGTTAAAAAATATGAATGGACTTTTGTTGTTGTTTTCAGAATGAACCAGTTGTAACCCGTAACTGATATACAAAGGGAAAAAAGTGAAAAAAGTACGTAGTTTGTGGCACATGACAGAACAGAACAAAATAACTAAACCATTATGACATTAACAGTTACCATGCATTTAGAGTTTCACATGTAACTACAAACTTATTTAAATTTCACAAGGTTGCTAAACATGCTAACCATCTATATGTGCACTGACAAGCTTATGTTAAAAACTTTTAAGAATACTCTCCCCTTTAGATTTTTTCAAAGCTTTTTTGATTACAAAATTTCAAAGGCATTAAGCATTTTAGAGAATATAAAGTACGCCAGTATACATACATTTCCAGTATATGTCAGACCACTAAGCGCATTACAGTCCCATACAGGCCGATACAGCCATTTTTTTTCTTAAAAAACATGCATAGGCAGATTTTTTTTTTTTTACAGAATATAGATGCTTTATCACTGTATTTAATATGGTATCTTGTTCACTATACTTAAAATGCACCACTCATAAATATTTAATTCAGCAAGCCACAACCAAGACTTGATTTATCAACAAAACCCCTAAATATAAACAGCAAAAAAAAAAAAAGATAAATGTAATTATTCCAGTTTTTTAAAACTTAAAGAAAAGAAACAAAAAGATATTCATTGCTAAATTAATAAGTGTTATATTGAAAGAAGGGCATTCAAGCACACTAAAGAAACCTGAGGTAAGCATAATCTGTACAAAATTAAACTGTCTTTTTTGGCATTTGAACAAATTTGCAACATTCTTTTTTTTTTTTCTTTTTCTGTTTTTTTTTTAAGTCTGCCTAATTCATTTTATAGCCATTGTCTGACAAGAGTAGCAAAACATTATCAATAAATAGTCCTTATTTAGTTTGTACATCATTTTGTTAAAAATGTTTGATGTCATTCATTTTTAGTGCTGCAACTGTAAACGTACAATAGAGTAAGAAATTAGACAAAGTTTTCTTGTCCAGTAACATAATAAAAGACCTTTCCTCAACCTATCTGGGAGTCCCCAATGCAGTAGGAAAACATGTTCATTCCCTAACATTGCAGTATATACTAGCATTATTAGCTTTCTTTTTGAATCTGTTTTTCCTGTAAGTATTTTTAAAAGGCATACCCAAAAGACATGTTTAATCACACCCTCACCAAAATATAGTTTATTATCTCTCCCTCTTTTTTAATGATAGTGTAAACTGAATCCAATTCCTGGCCCCCACAGCAAATAAGCTACCTTCAGAGGCAAGAACATACAACTGCTGATAATATGCAGCAATCCCCACCATGCCCTGCAGCTGCAGCTCAAAAAAGAAAATAATAATAAAATAAAATAAAGGAAGAGAGAAAGAAAGAAAGAAAAGAAAAAGAAAGACAAAAAGGAAAGAGTGAACAAGAAGTGGTCACTGAATATTGCTGCTATTACTGCCATTGCTGTCCGTGCCGTTAGTCTCTGAGGCGAGAGCCTTGTTGATGGAGTTGAGGTTGGCGTCAGAGGGCATGGCGTCTCTGCGAGGCGGCATCCTCTCGTTAATTCGGTCTAAGCCCTTGGCCTCCTCGAAGCTAGTGATCTTATGTTGTGGTGAAAATCCTTTGATAGCTAAACACAAAATCATTAAAAAAAAGAAACACTGGGTTAGCCGGAGGAAGACAAAGGGCACAGCTGGTGCATCAGGTGATGTTAGAGATTCCGCAGTGAGGGAGGGAATCCTTTAGCAGCGAACAAGTAACGGACCTGAGCACAACACAACAGACTGCTTACCATACCCGAAGATAACCAAAAGGTTTCAAAACAGCCAATGTCTCTTGCCAACCAAAATGTCCTCTTCAAGTCAGTAAGACGTAAGCACTTCTGTTGTCTTCATGAGAGTTTAGATCAACGAAATCCGAAGTGGGTATGAAAGAGGAACAGCGGCTGCTACCAGAGGCAGGTCTCTAGACCCAGAACGGCATCAACTGGCCGCATCATGAACTGCATCATAGCATCAAACACCCTGATTTAGACAGACTGGAACATAACCCTTTTATTATTCCATTCTGCTAGACATGACAAATTCGGTAGAATCGCTGAGGCAGGTATACCTGAAATTCTGGTATAGCGCTCAGAGAGGAAGCTAAAAGGAGATAAAAGGAATTAACTCAGGGCATTTCCATGCCACCTCAGAATCCCAGAAAGACTTCCTTGACAAACAACTCAATAATGGCATGAACACAATAAAATTAAAAGCTCCCACTTCTCCACTCAACTTTGGGAGCATGTAGAGTGGGTGACAAGGTAAGAGAAACTCTGAAAAATCAAGATTAGATCACTGATCTTGGGTAGGAAACTTTCTCTGCCCTTCAGCAGAGAACAGGTCAAACTGATGTTCATATGGTATCCATTTTTGCCTAAATCAAAGAAAAACTTCCTTGTCAGATCACTGTAGACATAAGTGATGGTTCAAGAATAACACTGAGAAAATGCCTTTCACAATTTTAGCAAAAAGGAATAGGATTGGTTTTGGGCCTTATTCAATGAAAACATGAATTCTCAAAGAGGGAGCATTGATATTTGATATACAATTTTTTATTTTATTTTATTTTACAGTAACCTTTAGTGTGCTCCAGAGACAGATAAGCCATTTGCTCAAGAAACTCAATGAGTTCATCGGTGACTGCATCAACAGGTAAGCTGAAAGTAAAGTTTGTAAATGGGGAACCAATGACATCAGTTTGCTTTACTCCCCATGAAGTGCAAGCCAGATATTGAAGGGCCAATCACCAATGCTGAACTGGGCTGTGTCTCCACAGCGGATTAAGGACAATTTCATAGTACCTTTATCCTTCCCACCTTATTTGGGAAAAAAAGGAAAGCAGTTTCAATCTGAAACTTTGCCAGCCACTCTTACACAAATGTGCCGTGCCTTTGATTAGTATGGGTGAGATTTGTAAAAGATATACGCAGTTGCTTCTAAACTTATTAAATGATGAGAAATAGCATGTTTCCGCCTCTGCATTTTAAAGGTTAGCATCATGGTGATTAGTCAACTATGAGAGAAAGAAGATGGGGAAATGGGGAAAGACCAAGGCCCAAAGCAAAGCTTCTTAATTCTTCTTAATTTAGTAATAAATTGCAAAATAATAGAGCTGTCTAATGAGCACCCACCCTGAAAACAAACTTAAATAGTTTGAGGGACAAAACAATTGCACAAAGTGGTACTCTATTCTTTTTCTAAACTACTATGAATACCATTTCATCAGAATTAATACATATAAAAAGTTCATCATTATGATAATTTCAGGAGTGACTTTATTAAATTTCAGTGACAAAAGTGGAATCTCTGGGTTTTAAAAGCCAATAAGGTGGAAGCATAGAAATTCAGAATCTAGTTAGAACAATGGACGTGTTTGGAATGGGGCTCCATTTCTAATCACTTTTGTCTACCCGGTATGGAAGAATGTGCTCTGCTGTAGTTGCTGGTCAGACAATGGGTATTAGCAATTTACATTGGTAGTATACTTAACACAACACAGAGTCACAGAAACCACAGAAAACAGCCAAACTACCAACAAGAATGCACACTGCAGATTAGAATTTGCCAAGAGGAATAGAGAATTCCTACATAAATAGCAGTTTATTCACTGCTATTTAGGAAGCAGTTGTATTTTCTCTTACAGTTGCTATCATTTCCCCTACCACATCCAAATCATGTACAAATTAAAGAGTCTAAAGTGGCACCTTTTAACATCACATCAAAGGACCATATGCACACAATTTGGGGGAAAATAAAAAGTTATCTTGCAAGAACAAAATACAACTGAAGAATTTTGTTTTAAAGGGGAACTTCAAATTATTCTTTTTTACAATTTCCAAAGGGTATGGTATGTATAACATTAAAACTATGTGCTATGCAGTTGTCTCATAACTATATATTTAAAAAGCACTCATTTCAAAAGTAATTGCTAAAGGGTTAACTCTACTGTCCTTGAGCAGTGCCAGGAAACAGCCGGTGACAGATACGTCTTGATTTCTCCTGCAGCACCTAGCAGAGTGCCTGGTGCGAAGCAGACACTCAGTAAACATAAATCAATTGAGTGATTACTCGACAGTCACTGTGCTTGTTGCCGGCCACTCCCACAGCCACTTTGCTGGTGCTAACTGCACTACAAATACCAGGAGGTTAAAATTTGATAAGAGTAGCATCACTGTATCTCATACACAGCTGTCACATGTTGGGATATTGTTTAGAGACATAAATTAATGTTGAACTAGAACAAAGCACTATTCAAATGAACATTTTTTTCTTTCCAGAAACTTCTGAAGACCGGAATTCATAGAGCTATTTTTATTCTCTCCTTTTCAGCACTGACTGAAAGTGATTTGAGGGAGGGACATGGTTCAGCTCAAAGAATATCGTTTTGTGCATTACTTGTCAAAACAGCTGCCATAACCCCCCACATCATTCAAGATATGTACTCCTTTTGTTTTCTGTGATTATCCTAGATCCATTGTATACAAAAGTCATACATAGCTTTAAGGGAAAAAAACAAACAAACAAACCATAAAAGGACATTTTCCCCTTTAAAGCAAGAACATTTCGGTTAATACTGAGCCACAACTGTTAGCCCACACCCACACACTCTGTACAAGCTACAGCAAAAAAAAAGGAATACACCCAGCAGAGCCCTTATCTGTTGCAGGTGCAACAGAAAGGGGACTGGCCAATTTACCTTCATCAGCCTCAATAGCCTCAACAGTAGCTGAAGAGAAGAAAGGGGGTGTAAAATGAATGAGAAAAATGAGCAGAGGATTTTTAACTCTAAGAACAAATCAATGACGATCAAGGGAGCTAAGAGAATTCATGTTCCTGTAAGTGCTGGATTCTGGCATAGACAACAGAACAGAAATGCTAAAAAGAAAGAAAAGAATACAACAAAATGATTAAGTTTAATTTGTGAGATGCATACACCTCTGCTCTGGTTTTTCCTCACTAAATAAATGACAAATGATCCTTTAGCAAAGCACTCAGTAAAGTTTTCTTTTACTTAGATTGAACTGATAAGAAACTAGGTCAATCTAAAATGTGCATGTGATGCGCAGAAATTTCAATAAAACCACTGCTATGCTTGTTGGTTTTTAGTTTTAAAATACCAGAAAAATGGTAGAATTTGAAGCAGTGCCATAATGTTAATGGGGTGACTCATGCTACTTAATATTAAATAGCCCAGTTTCCTACCACAAATGAAAAGTAGAGGGTGGAGGTGAAGAGAGGTCCATTTAGAGGAAGAATAAAATCAACATGGCTTGAGTTGAAAATGCATGGGATTCTATGAAGACTAACACCCGGAATGATTAGAGTGGTGAGGGTAAAAGAGAAAAGAAAGGCAGTGATATAGTTTGGACTTCTTTTATCAGGCAATCCAATTGAAAAACCATTTTTCTTACTGGAATATCATTTCTGGGAAATTCTTAAAAAGTTACAATCAAGTGATAACATGCTAATAGCAGCAATAATTCTATCAGTATTTTAAAGAAAAGGCAGCCTAAATACTGCAACATCAGTATATTTCAGAGGTAAAACTTTAAAAGCCCATTGCTCTATCAGCAAGTTTTATAAGGTTAGGGTCTATATTCTCATTGTACAGGTGTATGAATCTGTGTTACTAACAATAGTTGATATTTCCCTAATTAAGTGCTAAAATGCAAAACTTCTCTATGATTACTTCCAAAATGTTTCTACTAAAATTCTACCCCTTGACTTTAACATGCATATTTCTTATAATTTAAGGTTTTAAATCTAGGGCAACTGCCAAATGAGCACTACGATTTACTTACAGTGCATTCTGAATTCCACCACGGAGAGTAAATAGTAAACCTTTAAGTACTTTCTCCATTTAGACAATTGAAGGGTGTCAGGCAATGGATTCTGACACTGTATTAATGTATATGCTTTAAAATGTATACTGAGTTTTCAAATTCTCAGGACTAATGAGGTTCCAATCCTTATGTTCAGTGTGTGTGTATACGTGTGTGTGAGTTCAACATGGAATAACACAAACAATGGATTTTAAAATAAAGTTAACAGAAAAGGAAACTGAATAAGTTAAAATACCAGTGAAAATTTCAAAAAAAACAAAGAAGTATAAGAACTTAAATAACTTAAATTTAAAAGTAAAGCAAAATATATGAAACCACACCAGCACCAACATATTAGAAACATGTACTGCCCATTATTAAATGTATTCTCCTGAAGCAAATGTGGCCATAGTTTCTGATAATACACGTGCAGTACCTTAAAATGTGCTTATCAAAAACTACGCAGATTTCAGTCAATTAGGTAGTTGTGCATTTTGTGCATTTAAGTGATCCATTTATGCTAATGTTATAGAAAACATGTTTACTGTGGTGGGAAAAATTCTGTGGTTTTTTAAAAAAAAAGTTATTAAATTATTCTTTAGCTATAAAAGGGGAATTTACTTACATACTATACATTTCCCTACCATCATTTAGAGAATTCTCTTTTGTGGAAACTCAAAGATACTGATTTTGGAATAAATTCATATGAAAATAGAGAAAACTGGAGTGATGCTGCTAGGTGGGACTCTGTAGCTCGCCATATACGAAGCTGGGCGCCACTGTCCACGTGGCTGTGTCGAAATAATGTGGCCATAACACCTGAACCTTCTAGATTGACGGATAGGGACAGGAAAAAAAAACACAAAACAGATTCAGGGGAAGATACAGGAAAATAAGCAAGAGGCTCAGATTATTTTCAAAATGTTACAGTGTATTTTTGTTTTCATTCTTTCCTGTTAAAGTCTAATGTAATAGCAACATTTCCATAAAGTATCATTAAAACTGGACTCTAATTAATGATCATATTAGTTAAAATAGGTAACAGAACAAGAGTAACAAAAGTAAACAGTGTATAGTACTGTATCATCTAATAGGGTAGCCATTAGCCACATGTGACTATTTAAATAAGATTAATAACAATTAGATAAGATACAACAAGTTTCTCAGTTGTATTAGCTACATTTCAAGTGATCAATAGCCATATGTTGCCAGTGGCTTCTGTACAGATAGAGGAATTTCCATCACCACAAAAAGTTTTATTGGAAAGCACTCACCCAGAAAGCTACACATTTTAATACAAGATCTTTGGCTTAAAGGAAATGTTTTTGTTTTTCCCCCGGACCCAGAAATAAAACATGGTTTTACTTAGTCTGTTTTAGGGGTATAAATCAAAGAAAAAGGCATATATGACATATATTTCTACTTAAGTGGGTAATGAACTCATCCTTTTTTATATTCTTCCTCCATTTTCCACTGAAATCTAGACTCAGGGATGTATATTTGTGTGTGTGTGTGTGTGTGTGTGTGTGTGTGTGTGTTAATGTATGGTGTGTTTCATCAATCAATCAAATAAATAACCAGAACGTTTAGTAAACATGTAACTAAAAATTTGTTTTTAGCAAATGACTCACTCAGGGTGGTCAAACCTAGTGTGCACCTAGGCAGTCTGAATGAGCTGTCCTGTAGCAGGCCTGTGGTTAACATGTGAATGAGGTAATGCGGGCTGGGGTCAAGACTCCATTCAGGCGACTGAGGGAGCTACTGTGCTGGACGTGACTGGTCACGTGGATGAGGGGTTTTTGCCCTTCTCTGAGCAGAGACTAAGACAGAGCTTAAATGAATGCATAAGTCAGGGCTCGAACAATGCAGCTGACTGAGATACTCCCAGCACAGTCGTAGCAACGGGCCTGCTTACCGCTTTGCAGGGTCTGCTTCCCTCCAGAGAGCACTCCGCTGGGGAGCATGCCGGTGGGCGTCAGGCCTTTCAGTGTCAGCACACTCTCACTCTCTTCTCTGCAAAGGCACAATGTGGGGGGAGGACATTAACCCTTACTTTCTTCTAAGAACAAGAAAAGACTTAAAAGAAACAGTGCATATAATAACTCACATTTAGCTCTCTCTTTGCTCTGTAGATTTTTTTAAAGCTAAACATGTTTTTATTCATTCATATTGAATTATGTTATGTGAATGGTGTGGCTGATTAGTTTACAATTATGCAACTGTGATGGTTCAGTGTCTTTTGAGTATTGGAGATACAGACAACAGTTCTGATGCGATAAGCAGGCATCACAATACCCAGAGCTGGCTGGGCATCCTCTGTGGTAGCACACATATGTTGACTGTGAGCCAGGCGGAGTGCTGATGTAACTTTTCCAGCAAGGCTCAGGAAAAACCAGTGAAGTGCATTTGACTTGGGAGAGAAAACCAGAGAGTATGTGGGAGGTTAAAAAAAATGAATAAAATCCATCTATGAATTAGGAAGCTAGGAGTTACATTCAAGAGGCTGAGGAATTGTGACATTACATGACAAACATGCAAAATAATGGCAACTAGCCAATAATGCGACTGGTGGAGTGTCCCAGCTTTCCTTCTTGGCCTCCTCTTTTCCCACTGCTTTGCTAATATAAAAGTATTTTATTACTCATTATGACAAATGTTTTATAGTCAGTTTTATGTCCATCATCATTTCAATTATATTTATTAATCACAGCACAGCATTAATCACAATGATTAAATAACCATGAAATTGGAATAATCTGACATAAATGAAAGTTTATATTTTTATATATCTATGTTTATAATATGTGCATCTACCTACTGCACATTTTTATGATGTCTAACATGACCCAAAGAGAATTCCTAAACTCCCCCCAAACCTGCCTCTTCCATAATCTTTCCTCAATTCCATCCCTGAGTTAAGCTTAAAGATTACCCTGTAACTCCATTTATTCTCTCATACACCCACTCAATCAGCAAACCTGAAGGCTCAAAATATTCCCAGCATCTTATCACTTCTCACGATACTATTCCCTTGTCTTTTTTTAAAACAGCTTCATTGAGATAGAAGTAACATATCATACATTGGCTCATTTTAAGTATATGATTCAATTAATGGTTTTAATATATATTCATAGTTGTGAAACCATCATCTGTAGTCAATTTTGGAACATTTTCATCACTCCAAAAAGAAACCCTTCGTCCATCAGAGGTCACTTGCCATTTCTTTTGGCCCTGTATAACCACTAAGCTACTTTCTGTAGGTTTCCTTCTCCTGGGTTTCATATACTGTCAAACCTCAGCTCTTGAATGGTTCTCGAACAACTTGGTTATTGACCAAGTTTTCCACAGAAAAAAAATACCTTGGTTGTCTAACAAAGTTCAGGGCTCGATTCTCTACCTGACAGCCCTTTCATGCTGATGCCTGTAGGATCAGTCATGCATCTCTCAGGTGACAAAGGAGATTTGGTTTTCTAACAAACTGCTTCTTGAACAGTTATCACCAACAACTGGATGGTTCCAGCAGTCTCCTGATTAGATTCCCTGCTCCATCCTTGTCATGCTCTGGTGCTCCCTCCCCATCCCCACAACTATTCTCAGTGTAGCAACCGGGCTGAGCCTTTTAATATCTATGCAGATGTATAGATATTATAGGAGTATGCCTCTCCTTTTTCAAACTCTCTGATGGCTTCTCCTCTCATTATTAAGTGCGAAAATTGGAAGGTTTGACAAGAGCCTTAAAAAACTAGCTCCCACCCCACTCTCCCATCCTCATCCACCTCTCAGACTGTACTTCCTACCGTGCCCCCTTCCAGAGCACCCCTCCGATAGGCCAGCTCCGCCCACCTTGGGGCTCTGCACCATTTTTGGCACGCTCCTCCCCTGACATCTGCATGCCTCCTCCTTCCCTGTTGGCAAGGCTGCTCATGCAAGCCTTCTAAGCGAGGACACTTTAAAAATAACACATACCTACTATACTCCCTATTTCTCCTCGTCTATTTTGCTTTTATCTGAAACACTATACGGTTCCTTTGTTTCCTTTCTATGGTTGTTGTCACACTGCCCACTACACCCCTCCTTGCTAGAGAAGCTTCCTGTGAGCAAGGTTTTCTGTCTGCTTTGCTCACTGCTGCATCCACAGTACCTAGACCAGAGCAGCACCTGGAGCAGGGCCGGCAGTCAGACAACATTTCCTAAATGAATGAGTCAAAGGAAAATAGGATAGAGAATGGCAGTATTAATCCACATTTTACATTTCTGTATCCTTCACTGCAGTTTACTTAACATATTAGGTTTGAGATTGTTTATTTTCACGCAGTTATTTCAACCCTTCCAGGTTTTTGCTGTCAAACCACTAGAGGGGACATAAAATATAAATGTTCTGAATGCCAATAGATGGATTTGGAAAAACTGAGAGTATCTCTAAATAAATTAACGCATTTTTTTCCTTTGCATTAGTTTTCAAAATCAGGTTTCCTTATCTCCTTGCCCCTTTTCACTCAACTGTTTTTCTCCTCTCCCTATATTCTTTTTGTTTTTTTTAAACTGTAGTTGACATATAGTACACCATTAGTTTCGCATGCATAACTAATGATCTGACATTTACATATCTTACAAAAGGTCACCGCAATAAGGCTAGTAATTACCGGTCACCATACAAAGCCGTTACAATATCGTTGGCTATATTCCCTGTGCTGTGCATTACACTGCTCTGACTGACTCTAACCGCAAGTTTGTTCCTCTTGTTCTCCTTCACCTAGTCACCCACTAAAATGGATTTCACCTGTTTCTCCCCTTTGTTTTTTAACTGTGGCTTTTAGAAACTTGAAAATTAAAGATGTGGCTCACATTCCATTTCTGCTGGAAAGCACTGTTCTAGAGGATGACTGTCTTTTCCTCATTCCTTCACTCGCTCCCTTGGCAAAAACATCGCTTATGCTGCATTTCTAACCCTCGCCTTTCTCTGAAGTTCCAGGGTAGAACTTCTATGCACCTCTACATGAATATTCCTCCAGCACCTCAGGGTAGAATGAGCACAATTCAACATCCCACAGTCCTCTCCATAAATCCTGTTAGGTACTTCAAGGGAGGAATACTTCCTCTTTCTTAGATAACGGCATTGTTACCCTCTGTGGAGTAGTCTTAGAATATTCCCTCTCCCTCATCACCGCCTGCATAGGTCAGAGTTCTTGTAGCAAACAACAGAAGCTACTCTGGCTAACTTTACCAGTACAGAGATGTAGTCAAAGATATTAGAGAGCTCGCAGGTCCGGAGAGCTAGACTGGAATGTTCTGAAGTTGGGAAAGCTGTCAGTGCTCAGCCACCCTGTGGGATCTGCTCTGGGAAATGCTGCCACTACTATTTAGAGCCAACAGCCACGCTCCTGCTCATGCTGTGTGGTTAGCCCCAGAAGGCTGAGAAAGAAGCACTTCTACTGCTGCCCCTCTCATACTCCACACCTGACAGAAGAACCACCGTCTTCAGCTAGCTGCTTCCTCATGATGCTCATTTTGAAACAGAAGTCTTATGTGCGTCCACTTGATCGGTGGATCACAGGCAGCATGCCTGCACCTTACCTGCAAGGGCTGCTGAAAGACAGGCTTCTGGTTCCCTGCTAATGTTGTGGACTGCCAACATGTAGTGTTAGACAGCTACATCTGACAAATCTGTACCACCGTCCCCTTCATTCATTACATTGATTATCTGCTAACTTCACAAATTCCTTATATTTGTCCCTTCCTTTGTATCTTTTCTCCTATAGCCCAGTTTGGCTTGGATTATTTTAAGCGTTTCCTAAATGTTCTTCCTGACATGAATAAGTCATCTTGCTATCTGATCTTCACACTGTTATCAGCATATGTCTAAACAAGGGTTTGAACATGTCACTCATCCCATGAAGATCATTCCGTAACTCCCCATTTCCTACATACAAAAATTTAAATGCTTTATTTACCATGGTATTCAGACCATCAAGGATCTGGACCTCAATCCATTTTCAGCCTCATTTTTTACCAGACTGTTCACTCACCTTCATGTCTTACTGCCCAGCCCTTTTAAATACTTAGAATTCATTGACTACAAAGTTCACTTTCCAATCAGACTCTCATTAGCGCTGCTCCCTAACTGAGTCTGGACATACCACTCAGGTCCCCGCAGTTTGTTTCCTCACTAAGGTCAACCCGACCTTGCAAATTTGCTGTGTGATCCCTGTCCAGTGCATACACCATTGGACATGGCACCTGGTGCTCAGCCAGGACATCATAAAACACTGACCCAAGGACCATGTGACAATGTTCTTGATGATTTCTCAGTTTTCAGGAACACCTTCACCACAATTCCCTACCCAGTGGGACACAGCCTATCCTTTACAGCAGTCCTCCAACGTCAACCTCCTCACGGACATTCCTTTCAGGAAATGTAAGGGCTCCGTGTTGCCCTCTTCCATAGCACAGCATCTCTTTGTTCATTTAGCATGCATTTTGTTGTCTTTCATTCATTTATTTTCTACATTGTCTGGCATTCCGATTTGTTATCCATTTTGCTTAACTTTGTATCGATATATGATATATATAGTACACATTTAATGCTCAACCTTACCTACTAAGTAAGCTTAACTTACTTTTCTCTGGATATTATCCCCCTCTATTCTACAAATTCACTGAGATGCTTTAATTATAGAAAAGCTATAAAATATACCTTGTTTTAATTTTCTATCTACATGTATCATCTTAGTCAAATCACTGATCATCACTGGGTTCAAATGGATCATTTCTCAGCTGAGAACTATGTGCTAACAGGCAAGGGACTGGAGGGATTTCCCAATTTTAAGACCTACCTATGATTTACAGCATTGTTTCCAACGCCTTTAAGTGGTTTGAAGGCTAACATAGACACACATAATTTTTTATATTAAGGAAGGCTTCTCTTTTTTCCCCTAAATGTACTTTCGCATGGACCTTCTGGAGCTGTTTTTCCTTCTCCTTGTCGAGATCTCAGACAGGGAATGAAATAGAGCATTTGTTGGTAAATCTGAGACAAATCGACAAGCAAGTGTTTACACAGGGGTATCAGCTGCGCTTATGATCTTTCTAAAGTCCTTTGCCCCACAGGACATCTAGCCGCACGGGCCTCCTTGCTGGTCCTCAAACCTGCCAACCTTGTTTCTATCTAAGGGTCTTTGCCCTTGCTCTTCTGGGGCCTTGAACCCTCCTAGCCCACATCTCCATGAAGGTTGTTCCCACACTTGCTCAAATGCTGTTGCTTAGAAAATTCTCTGTTGATCACATACTAAATTAAGTGCCTCATCTCCCACTCGCTATACCTTTACAGTGCTGTCTTTTTTTTTTTTTTTCATGGTACAGAATCAATGCTTTAAGCTTTATATTTTTACTAAATGAATGAATAAAAGAATCCTAAAAGTTCAGTTAACCACTGGAGCAAAGGCAGCCTCATTTTTTAGGTGGTAGGGAGCAATGCTGCTTTACTTTCAGCTTTAACATGACTTTTCGAGATTTGGCTGGCTACCACAGAGCTATCAGCGACTCCGATTTGATGTTTCTGAGAAAGCATGGTACCACTTTTTGTCCTTCTCGTGGCTCTCTGCTCGTGGCATCAAGTCATTCAGTCACTCTTTAAAGAGTCACTCTTTAGTGGCTCTACCGGAAGGAGGGTAGAAATAGCAAGAGGAGAAACGGAAAGGGCCGGTGTGGCTGCTCCACGCAAAACGGCCGAGGCAGACAGTAGGCAAAGTTAGGGTGCGGGATTACACAATGTGCAGGGGGCCTGCTTCCCAAGTTTTTCCTGTCAACCCTTGTAAATGTGTAATTGTGAACTGACTGCGTCCTCCTCACATAGAAACATGCCATATTTTAAGTCAGGTTTTAGAACTGAAATGTAGTTATTTTGTATTCTCTAAGAATAGATAATTGAATTTCAATAAAAACGGTTAACTCTCTTTGAGAAAATATTTGTTTTCTAAATCCAGCTTATTAATAACATGATTCATGGCTTACTTAAAAAATAACTACTACATGGGAACTGAAACGTTAAATAAATATTTTTTCTCTCAATGATTTATTAGAATATAGACTCACATGAACAAGATTCATGGTTGATATTCATCTCCTAGAAATCTAGTGAGATGCACATAATAAAATAATCTTTTATCACAAAGCCAGAGTGAAAAACAGAAAAGATTATAATAGCTTCCTATTTTACCTCATGTTCATCCTGTTGAGAAATAAATGTTTTAAACGACCAGCAACAAATAGAGGGATAAAATGTGAAACAGTACATTTAGAGACCTTCTCTACAGAAACAATTTAGTGTATTTCAATTAGACTAAAGCAGTGAGAAACTAACAATTTCATTTAGAAGAAAAAATAATTACAGTAAAGCAAATATCTTCTAGTAAAATACTTAAATCACCAGGTTAAAGTGTTAAACTGTTCATTCAGTGACACACAATCAAATTTCAAACAGACGCGGAGGGAAAGCGGCCCCACCTGAGAACGGAGAACACTCTGGCCATTTTGCCTATTGCTCGGATCTTGTTCCTTATCACCTCCTTCCGGGCTGCGGCCGTGGCCCCTACGGTTTGGAACAGAGGGTTGACTGGTCAGTGCCATTTGACATTACTATAACTGTTTTATAATTTTTTAAATATAATAGACAGTAGCGAGCGAAACCAGTGTCTCTTCCTTCCCCTAAGAGAATTCATCTGTAAATCGATTTAAAAACCTATGTATCCGGTCGTAATATCTAGACATGATTCTTGGGAGGTCCCTGAAATGCCAAAGAGCAACTTTTGAGATTTCCTTGGGGAGGTGGGTAAAGAGTTGGCTGAAAAATCACAGAGCAGACGAGGTAGGTTCCTACCCTTTTCTTCCAGTCGAGTTCCATTGTCTTACGTTTATACAAAGAGAGTGTGTACTGGCAGGAAAAATAAAGTGAGTCAGCAGGGTCTACTTATTTCCTGTCTCCATGCTTGGGAGATTACATCAGGAAACTGCTTTTTCAAAAGTTCTACCTAGAAGTGATCAAACTAAGGAGTCTCAACTCATTATGATCCCTGGAACATCATGTATATTACTTAATGACCATAAAACATTTATCTCAGCACCCGATACTTTTTCATCTAGCTTCTTAGTTGGTTCACAAGTTGTAGAGGAAAAAGTGGAAAACTACTGAGTTGGATTTAGTGACAGATGGGGACACGCGATTTGTAAATGAAAAAAAAAAAACTACATCGGTTATTATTTTTCTCTTTTTAATCATTGTTTTAAAAATAATACTATATGATCTTCGATGAATCTCTTTTATTGTTTTCTTAAATTCCCAAGGCAAGTTTGCAAGAGTGCAAGTCACAGTAATGCACCTTTCTTCTTAAGGTTTTTGTAAGTCCAGGTAAAAGGGATAAGTCATCCTTTTCATGTATACACTCCATGGGAATTTGCAGAAAGTGTTAACAGAAGCCACTAACAGAAATGCAATAAAATAATTCTTTTTATACAATATCAGAGATGTTCCTAAGCCAATGAATAGTTTAAGTCACATAATTTGTTCAAAGACTGTAGTCTCTAAATGGTAATTGGTGTAAATTTCGGTCTTTTAAATCATGACAAGAACAAGCTTTCTGACCTTTTTGAAAAAAAAGTGCTGTTGTTTCTCTTAGAGGGCTTTCAAAAATATGATTTGGAGTCTTTTGCACTGTTTGATAAGGGTCAAACAATTAATCACTACCCTAAGATTTCTGTAAGAAAGAAAACTCACACCAACACTTTCACACAATTTAGAAATGTCTGCAGAAAAGGCCTCTGCCTTTCCCCAACCTAAGAAAGTAAGAACATAATGCTTTCTTCTCCCGAGTGGGTTAATATGTCAGGGGCGATGCTAATACAGACCCATCTCAGCTGCCCATGGGGGTCCCCAGGTGTGTGCCAGTGAGTTGCCTTCCTCTCACCTTCCCTCTGACCTGAAAGCCCCCAAACAGCCCATATTTTTCCTCATTTCTTTCTCTCTTGTGGTAATTACCAGGTGGTAATTATCTCTCAACATGGCTGTTTGGCAGGACTTACTATTTCTGCCAGCTCTTCTGCCTGCAAATGAGTAAGTTTAAATCCAAACGGGAAAAAGTCATTCTCCAGTCCAATTCTCTGATGATCAAGTGGAACCATGGATTCTCCTTCACTATTGGTTCCTAGATTTATGCTCTACTGACTAGAATATTGGAAGGGAAAGTGGAGTGGGTGTAGGATTCCCTGCCTCAAATTTGATTCTGAGTTTTTAGAAATTTTTATCATCTATGTTTTTTTAAATATATTTTATTGATTATGCTATTACAGTTGTCTCATTTTTTCCCTCACCTTTACTCCCCTCTCTCCTGCACCTCCCCTCCCACCAGCATTCTCCCCTTTAGTTCATGTCCATGGGTCGTACATACAAGCTCTTTGGCTTCTCCATTTTCCATACTATCCTTAACCTCCCTCTGACTATTTTGTATCTACCATTTATGCTTCTTATTCCCGGTACCTTTTTCCCCCTTCTCCCCCTTCCTGCTGATAATCCTCCATGCGATCTCCATTTCTGCGATTCTGTTCCTGTCCTAGTTGTTTAATTAGTTTGTTTGTTTTTGTTTTTGTTTTTTTTAGGTTCAGATGTTCATAGTTGTGAGTTTGTTGTCATTTCACTGTTCATATTTTTGATCACTTTCTTTTTCTTAGATAAGTCCCCTTAAATTTTCATTTAATAAGGTCTTGGTAATGATGAACTCCTTTAGCTTTATTTTATCTGGGAAGCACTTTTTCTGCCCTTCCATTTTAAATGAGAGCTTGGCTAGATAGAGTAATCTAGGATGTAGGCCCTTGGCTTTCATGATTTTGAATACTTCTTTCCAGTCCCTTCTTGCCTGTAAAGTTTCTTTTGAAAAATCAGCTGATAGTCTTATGGGAACTCCTTTGTAGGTAACTGTCTCCTTTTTTCTTGCTGCTTTTAAGGTTCTCTCCTTATATTTAATCTTGGGTAATGTAACTATGATGTGCCTTGGTGTGTGCTTCCTTGGGTCCAACTTCTTTGATACTCTTTGAGCTTTCTGGATGTCTTTTTTGTTTGTCAGATTGGGGAAGTTCTCCTTCATTATTTTTTCAAATAAGTTTCCAATTTCTTGCTCTTCCTCTTCTCCTCTGGCATTCCTATGATTCGGATGCTGGAGTGTTTGAAGTTGTCCCAGAGGTTCCTAAGCCTCTCCTCATTTTTTGAATTCTTGTTTCTTCATTGTGTTCTAGTTGAATGTTTATTTTTTCTTTCTGCTCCAAATCATTGATTTGAGTTCCAGTTTCCTTCCCTTCACTCTTGGTTCCCTTTATATTTTTCTTTATGTCACTTTGCATAGCCTTCACTTTTTCCTCCATTTTGCAACCCTACTCAACCATTTCTATGAGCATCTTGATTACCAGTGTTTTGAACTCGGCATCTGTTAGGCTGGCTATCTCTTCATCGTTTAGTTCTATTTTTGGAGCTTAGATCTGTTCTTTTCTTTGGACCATGTAATTTTTTTTTTTTTTTTTTTTTTGGTCTCGGTATGTCTATTACGTTGTGAGGGAAGGAGCCTTAGGTATTCGCCAGGGCGGGGCAAACCACATCACTCCCTTGTGGCGCTGCCTGTGGGGAAGGGGTCTGAGAGGAAACAGTGTTGCTTGCTCGGCTCTTGGCTGGCTCTCAGTCGCTTCCCCTGCTACCCACAAGCAAACTGGGACCTTCTGATGCTGATTCCCATTTGGGTGGGTTTGTGTACATTCTAGGACCCTGTGGGTCTCTCAGATGAACTCTCCTGTGAGACTGGGAGTTCTCCCACCACCACAAATCCCACAGGTTTTTACCGGTAGAAGTTTTGAGGCTTTCTTTTCCTGTGCCAGAATCCTGGGTTGCACGATCTCTCACTCCCCATTTGTTCCTCCTGGTTATCCACATATGCAAATGTGGGACCGCCCGGTCTGCCTGCTGCCACCTTGCTGTGTGTCGTCTCTGCCCTGGCTGTCCGTCTCCACTCCTCCTACTGGTCTGGATGAATGTTTCTTCTTTATCTCCTTGGTTGTCGGACTTCCATACAGTGTGATTTTCTGGCAGTTCTGGTTATTTTCTGTTTTTAAATTTGTTGTTGTCCTTCTTTTGGTTGTGCGAGGAGACAAAGTGTACCTACCTACGCCTCCATCTGGCCGGAGGTTCTATGTTTTCTAATTAATACTCTTCATGTAGTAAGTCCTGTCCTGAAGGCCATCTAAAAGTCTAAAGTTTCTGTGCTGGGGTTTTACATAATTTATGATGAAGAGGCTACTAAAAGACATTTGTTAAGGAAAAAAGAAACAAACTGGGATGGACATTACTCTCCTTAAGGTGGTTTTCCTAAATATATTTTTTCAGTTTCTGAGTTAAATGCTGCTTTCAGTCTAACATTGTGCTTTACTACCCAATGTTTAATATTATCCAGCCTGACTGACCCAATCCACTCAGCAGTCATGATGTGCCGAATGAGGGAAACGATTCTGATCCTCTACAGCAAGCAGTATAGCCAGATTGTAAAATCCATCCAACAGACACAAAGAATGGAAAGTGTGGGAAAGCCCCCAAAATCGTGATTATATTTAGAAGCACAACAAGAAAAGCAGCAAGAAGGAGCAGTTAAGTGTCTAGATAGAAATTGTATATATTTTAGAAAAATGAGAAGGGGACAGTATAAAATAAAATATATAAATATATAAAATATGTAAGAAAGATAACCTCCCAGAAAATTTTTAATAAAGGACTTGTAAGAAACATATCCAGAGAAAAGACAAGACACTAAGTTGGAAGGGAAATAAAATACGTAGAATTGTTCTTCTGAGCTCAGTATTAGCCAATGCTCAGAAAATGTTCAAATAAATATTACATTTTGAATGTAAAATGAACATTCTGATAGAGTCAGTTTATCATTCCTTATTTTTTCACATCAAATGACTTACTGGAGAGCACACAGCAGATGCCCTCCTTAGTGTACGCACAGTTGTGCTCCCAGCAACACTGATGCTCTGCACAGCGTAGCACTGTTCTTATGAAATGCTATTTCTTTTTAGATTTCTCAGTGCCCCTTTTATAAAATTAGAATACATTTACTCAAAAAGTCAAATAACCTGATCATAAATAGTAAGAAAAGCCATCAAAAGCTAATGTCTCAAATATCCTAAGATTACCTTCAATATTTTCCAAATAACCAAAATTATAATTAAACTAATACCACACTTTTATAACCTCATACATATTTAGAATATTCAAATAAAACACCTGAATTGATATGTAATTAAACTCCAAGGCGCTGAACTACAGCAGGGTAGATTTAAGTTCAGATATAAAGGCTTTGTATATTTAGTGTTGCTATTCCTGGTTTTGGTTATTTTCCAGAGTTCATTAAAACTCTTTTTCAAATACTGATGTTCCAGTGCAAATCCTCACAGTCCATAATTCAACAGAAAGATCAAGGCAAAAAGCAGGTTTTTTATAATTTTATGAGCTGCAACATGCAAATATAATGTCATATTCAAGACTCTTGGTACTTGGTCTGTTTATGTTGTGAAAATGTACAACAGTAGCTCAAATTGAAATTCAGTATATTAAATAATGAAGACACATAAAATACCTTTTAAATGAAAAACTGTGGTAACTATTTTTTATCAATAAGAATATAATCTTACTTTAACTTGGATATCCAAAACTGAAAGGCAGAATTTTATGTTTCAAAAATTAATAATTTTAAGTAAAATTTCATTTTGTGTTTCCATTCAAATAACTATCCCTTCATTTTTTGGCTTCTGTCACTCTTTAACTTTCAAGTTCTAATACTCTCTTATGCCTGGGGTATTATGGTACTATTTCTAGAATCTTCAACCCCGCATACTCAATTTTCCTCAAAGGGAAAGAGGCTAATGTACAGGCAAGGGAATCTTCAAAGATTTGCTTTAAATATGTGTCCTTGCTGACCTTAACTTAGCGCCTTGCTGACTTCTCACGCAGTTGTGTAAAGGTATCTATGCCAAGAGGCCTGCTGAGTGAGTGTCATATCCTCACGGGGTGATTTCAGCCTCTGGAGGGAACTCAAAAACTGGAGCAGCACCACAGCGATGAGGGGCCAAGTGTGGGGTGCAGAGAGATTCTCACCACAAGGCCATCTGCTGCACATTACAGGTGCTGGCTTTGTCCTCCAGCCCACAGTTCCCACCTTGTGAGCTGCTACTATAAATTCCTCAGTTTTAACTGAATGAGGGAGTATGTGGAAAGTACTATGTAGAATACAATTTATTACCCAAATCATTCATTCAGGTGTTCTGGTGAATCCTATCCTATGTAGCCTGCCATGTGCCAACTGCTACCAATAGAAACAAGAACAAAGCATGGTCTCTGCTTCAGGAGAGCATGTGAATGGAGACAATGGACTGTGACAAACATTAGAGTGAAACTGCAGTGGGATGCTGTCAACTAGTGAGAGTATGCTGAGCGAGTCCCTTCTGAACCCCATGCTCAGGAACTTCATTTTGGGAGTCTGAAGTCAGCTGCTGAGAAAGGAATCATCCATACCCTGAAATCTGCAAATGCCACAAACCAGGGCCATTTTCCTCTGGTAAACAGGACGTTAAACATTCACCAGCACACCACTGGAAGGAGGTGCTAACTGCCTGGAGGCATGACAAAAATGTGTGTTCTCCACAGAAGGAGAATTCTCAAACATGGAGGGCTTGGTGATCCATGTTCTGTTCAGATGATGGGTGAGATGTCTGGTGTGAGTGGAGCCTGGGTACTTTGGGGTGAGGCTGGGGACAGAAGAGAAGCAGGAGATGCCTGGGGCTGACCTACAAAGGCTTTAGCACAGTAGTGTGTGGAAACAAGGGCTTAGACATTAGCATACACGTAGGGGCATAAACTCAACTTTGTCACTCCCCGCTCCCAAAAAGAAAAGAAAGAAAATTTTAAAATGCTAGCTAGGTAGAGAGATATGTGGCAAAGCAAATATAGTCAAATGTTAATTGTAGAAAGTGACGGGTATCATACTGACCATAAAATTCTTTCAACGTTCCTGTATGTTTGAAACTCTTTGTAATAAAACATCTAAAAATAAAACTATATTTGAAAGAGCTTAGTTTTGAAGGAAATGACAGATAGCAGCTTTGGGAAGAGAGGGCTCTCCACCCCTCCTGCTCTCCGTGTTCTGTGGGAGAGGCATGAACTTCCTGAAGGAGGCAAGGACGAAACAAAGGTCTCCAGGGCAGTGCCATTGCCCCTAACCTTCTGCAACCAGCCCCAGGAGAAAAGTGGGCTGGTCAGATACTGTTTTATACTCCCAATCCAACAGACTCCAACTGGTTTCAGTACCTTTTTACAATGGTAAAAATTGAAGATGACTAGCTATGTTCAAATTTCATACTCAAATATATTATTAGAATGTGGAAAAAGTTTTTAAAAAATTGTTATTGTTATTGAGCTGTTTTCTCTTTAATGGGAAAAACAGTTTTCCCCTTCATTATCATATTGTCTCATGTTTCTTTCTTTCAGGGACTCTTAGCGAATATGAGTGTATCCATACCATATGTTTTAAAATAAAACATATTATATAAAGAAGTGTGTATATACAGTGACATTTCACACTTTTTAAAAGGAGAGAAATTTGTAGCCTATCAGCAAAATATAAGCTTCAAATACCTTTTAACTTTTATTTCTAATTCTAAGAAAATATTGCAGAAAACTCACCACTTTCCATATTTGTTAAAAGTTAACCAAGCTTGTCTGTGTAGGAAAAATATTCCACTTGAAAGTAAAATTTTATCATGGTTTATTATTACTAAGCAGAGTTTAAACATGCCTCAAAACTTTATTTTTTTGTGAGAAGAGCAATTACTGAATTTGAATAAAGGCTATTGATGGAACAAAACATAAGATAATGAGATAATAACTTTCACGGTGTTAAAGACAAAAATTGGTTCAATCCAAAATCAGCACCATTGAAATACAAGACATAATACAAAGACAGAAATGACTTCAGATGCCTCTACAAGCCTTAGATGATGATGGAATTAGAAGTATACAGACTGTCTTATATGGGAGAATGCATGTTCCAAATTGGTTCCTAAAAAACTATAGGACCAAACCCTGTGCTATATAACCCCTAAACTTTATCTACTTTGTCTTTTCTTTCCCTAACCTAGTTTACTAATAACAAATGTTGACCTTCCATATCCCAACAAAGTGATGTTATCCAAAAGTTACTTAGATGTCCACCCAGTTTTGCCCTCGTCTATGAGCGTGACAAGTGTTTCACTGCATTTTCCTAGATCACCAGGCACTTGTGTCCTGGATTTGGGGACAGCCCTGGAACCACTGAGTAATTGTGTTCACTCTGATGGAAGAGCTTTAAAACCAGCCTTTACATTTGTTACTCGTGCATCCACAAAAGGATATCCTCCAAAAAATATGATTGCCACCTCCAAGTTTAAATAATTGTAAAGAATATATATATAATAAATGCTACCATTTTAAGATGAAATGACAATTATACTTTTTTTAACCAATGGCATATAAATATCTTAGCCAGTATAAATACATATTTTATATATATGATATAAAAATATACATTTATATTATATATTATAAATATAAATTTATATTTATATATTACAAATATTTATAATTGTATTATAAATACAACTTCATCCCACCATCATCCATTAAAAGAAAAAAATCCATGAATGAGACATTTATTGGTGTTTAGAAATTTTGTCATTTCATTTTCTTTGAAATTGTATTTCTATTTATACTTCCCTGTTTCCTTTATGCTAGTGAAATATTAAAATATTTTATCACCATACTGTACTTTTATGAAATATGTTGAGAAATTTAAATTAAATATATTTTTAAAATTTCCTGAGACAATAAGGCCCTATGTGTTCAAAAATTCCTTTGTAATAAGTATCATAATTATTAGCAGTATATAATTGAGCTAGATAGCACACATGTATGACAAATGTCTACAAATACTTAAAAAGCATATAAAATTTTATTGGAATGCATCCCTTAATGATAGGGATGGGAGGGAGGCTGCAATGCCTTGATTAAGGAGACTTCCTAGACTCAAGGGTTTTTCCGGCATATTTCTGTTTGGTGCTCCAGTACTAAGCATCTCAAAGCCACGTTCATAGCAGTATGTCTAGGAAGACCTATACCTTCTATTAAAATAGGATTAGGGCAACTGAGAAAGAAGACGTGGGGAAGGGGAAGCTGCAATGAGGTCCATATTCTCCAGCTCAGGTGAGTTCCCATGATCACTTTTAGGCAAGAGGACACATGGAAGGTGAGAATGTAAAAACGGATTCCCCTACAACTCCTCTTGAAATGTGTTTGGATAACCCCAGTAATACAGATATTCGGGCATGAAAATTGCTGCTTTATTAAGAATTAGATTACCCAGTTTGTGGAGCCGGCAGGTGTTGGAAGATCCCCTTGACTAGCCATGACCTGGGAAACCTGCAGTGCTCGTCCGCTTAGGGTCAGTGCTGGTTAAAATTTAGTCCAAAGATCGTGTTAGGTGTTGCCCCTCACAAAATGGCTGTATGCAGGCTTATGTATGTTATTCTATTAGGCAAAGGAAAACAGCTTCAGTGTAACAAAATTTTAAAATCCTTGTAAAAATTAATCTTTTTCAAGATTACAATGTAAAACTTGGAATACTTTCCTAATTTTGATTCTAACTCGACTGTACTACACATCCATAAGTGATAAAATGGGGACATGATGGCCACTCACTCCAAATCACCGCAAACCACATACTATTCTGAATTTCTTCCATATGTTTTTCAGCTCAACTAAAATCTCGGCATGTAATAAAACCTGCAATAGTGTGATGTTTGGCATAAGGCTATTCTGTCTTATATTCCATTTTGAAAGCAACAGAAGAGCCTTAAGATACATAAGTACATTTGAGAATGCATATTCCAAATTGGCCCTTATAAAACTACAGGGCCAGACCATGTACTATACAATCCCTAAACCTCATCTTTTTTTGTCTTTTCTTTCCCAGTATTCATTATAGTGGCAGGCTGTTTGAGTGACTTTGTACATGGGTAGAACAATGAAACAAGTATTGTGTTCATTCATTCTCAACATTTAACAAATACACGTGCCAGGTACTAAAGCACGTAGCACAGACCTTTGATACATGATAAGTACTCAAAAATGTTTGCTATTATTATTAAGAACAAGAAAATGCTTGGGCAGGAAAGAATATTCCAGTTCTGCTAACAGTTACATTTCTTACTATAAATTAAAAGACTGATTGTGTGATTTTCATTACTATCAAGCTGCCCAAGATGGGGCCCCATTTGTGTTTTGTGCCAATCAGGCCGTAGGCTGGACCCCAGCGACGGCAAATTCACTAGGTGAGAATGCCAGCAGCCAGAATGAGGCTGGTTTTGCTTTGAGGAAAAAAATTTACTGCCCCCAAAAGACGGGGTGACCAAACAGAATCAAAATTTCTATACAGCTTTAGGGAAAACTGGGAGAAAAGTTTTATAGCTTCTCATGAACTAAGAGTAATGACAAAAGAATAAAACATTTTGAAGAGTCAAAATAGGTGACCTCATAAAAATTTAAAAATTTTGATTTCTCTGAGCACTTATTACATTCATTTGTATACCTTTAAACCTGCCATCAGAGATCAAACAATTCCACTAAAAAGGATGCTTTACAAACTTTGGACTCGTAACACTAAATCTAGCTGAAGCTGTTTAATCAATTATTATTTATTCTCATAGAAGTACAATCTTCAGGTTGAGAACCTGGACCTATAAAATGCATTAGTATAAAAAGAATCATGAAAGCTCTGCCAAAAACACAAGAAAAATATATCTTCTTTTCTTATGGCATCAATTTTCAGTAAGCTGACACTACCTACTACAGTTCCTTCAGTGAAGAAGGCCTTTTTGACAAGAACCTCAATCTTGTTGGTGAGCAGTAATGATTTTCTAAGATACAGAGATATATATATGCACAAAATCTCTGCCCTTATTAAAGAAAAAAAGTTCTCTACTTCGATATCTTTCAAAAAAAAGAATATGAGGTCTGTCTAAAAAGTTCAGCCATTGTTAATATAACGAGAGCAATTTGTGCAACATCGATATAACCTGGCAGCCAAGGAGAGTGGCCTGGAATGAGTATGAAAGAATAAGGACCACTTCACTGTACTAGTCAGTGGGGGATGGAGAGACGCCGTTGAGTGAGCATGTGTACTGTGTGGCTGTTGCATTTAAAATGACTGAGCAAGTAGAGCAACAAGTCTGCATCGAATTGTGTGTTAAGCTTGAACATTCCTCCATGGAAAATATTCAGATGATTTACAAGGCCACAGCCATGGGCAACTGGTGACTGGCAGCTTCATCATGACAATGTGCCCACTCATGTATCACTGTCTCCTGCACTGCAGAGTTTTTTTGGCAAAACATCAAATCACCCAAGTGACTCAGCAACCCCTATGGCCCAAATTTGGCACTCTGGGACTTCTGACTTTTCCCATAATTACAGTCACCTTTGAAAGGGAAGAGATTTCAGACCATCAATGGAATTCAGAAAAATACAATGGGGCAGCTGACAGCGACTGGGAGAGCTGTGTGAGGTCTCAAGTTGTCTACTTTGAAGGGGACTGAGGCATTGTTGTCCTGTCCTATGTACAACGTTTCTTGTATGTTTTATCTTCTTCAATAAAAGTCTCTATTTTTCATATTACAAGAATGGATACCTTTTGGACAGACCTCGTACATTAAGGTTTATATAGTGCATGCTTATTTCCCATCTTATTATGTAACATAGGTTTCCTTCTCAAATAAATTGCATAAATACATTTAATTGAAGTGTGTGCTTAGATATACAATAGCTAATGTTTAGTGTAAGTTGGCCGATGTCACCATGAGTTGATGGAAGGCTCAAGTGCTACAAATATCAATGGTTTTTAGGACTGTGTAAAAATATTGTATGTGTACATAATACATGTATCTCAGGAAATATATATATGAAGTATTTTCTAGAGTATTATTTTACTGTGAGCATAATACTTTAGCCAATGGTGAACATTATCCCATTATCATAACAGGGATATGGCTGGTTTTTAACTTTCAGTTTGTTCTATGAAGTCTACACTTACATGCAATGTGAAAATTATGCTAGGTAATAAAAAAACACATTTGTGCAAAATCATGGCAGTACAATACAAAGAGAAAGTAGTACTTTTAATGTCTATGTTACTGTATAATTATAATTAGCAACTTTAAAGGATTTTAATTAATGTAATCAAATATGATAAGCCAGATTTGATGATACCGATTACAATATGATAGCTAACACCAGGCATCTTTTTGATTGTCAAGGCTTCAAACAAACCATCCATCGCTATAACTATGATAGGAATGTACACTCTCCTACTTAGCAAGTGCCCATGCATTTTAAGCATGTTTCAGTTTTAATGATATACTGGATAACCAAATTTGTTTCCTCTTTATGGCATAACCATGATGAACAAAAGCAGTTACCTGTACTATAAAGAGTACAGAGTACAAACAGTACATTTACAGTGACAAAAAATGACTTAGCTTCTAAATTACATACTAAAATATTAAATAATTAAAAAAAATCAACAAGGAACTGGGAGTTAATTAACAAGAGCTGGAGAGGAAATTACAAAGCCTTTGACTGAATACTGAAAATACTGAAAAGTCTTTCTTTTTATAAATGTCTTCCTTCTCCTTTCTTGAATTATATCAATGAAATTCTGTTATTATAAAAAGATGAGAGAACTTAAAACTGGTAAAGTGATACCCATCTTTGTATATAATTCCCTGGAAAAATTATATGGGTTTCTCACATGGACAAAACTGCTTTTCTTTTCCTTGTCAGTAGCTGAAGAGGACAAAAATGATGTCCTTTAAGTGTCCTCCTTTAGTCAAATATTTCATCCCAATTCATGGCCTCTCCCTGACCCTCTAAATCCTCTGCAATATTAGCATATTTAAAGTTGGTTTCTTCTCGTACTACATTCTTGGTTCAGTAAAGGCAGAGACCATGTGTTTGTTTGCCACTGAATACACAGAAAAAGATATTCCATAAATAAATATTTTTACATAGAAATATAAATACATAAAATAAAATAGAAATATAATACAATATGAAAACTGAAATACTCTAAATGTCATTTTTTGGCCTTTTCTAATGATTTCAATTTTCTTTCTTAGCTATGATAAAAATAAAACAAATATTGCTATTTGCCTCATTTCAACAATCTAATATCTGCCAACCAAAGCCATAGCCTAGTATTTTATTTTCTTGCCAGACTGATATCTCACAGTCTTTTTCTGAGTTTGGTGCATATATTTTTTAACAGCTGCTGCCTGAACTTGCTACACCAATCCTAGTTCTTGTGCTCTATCCCTGAGCATGCTTTTCTCCTTCAGCTGTTTATCTTTCTTCTCCAGTTTCATCAAGAAACGTTAACTTTAAGGATCAGTCTTCGATTTTCTGATCTTTCCTTCCACCTCAGCCACTTTGGAGGCCTGTTTCATCTTTAATAGATTCAATTGCAGCTTTTAATTCCAAGCCTCTGTCACAAGCCTAGATTTTGTTCCCCATTTTCAGGACTCCATTTCCAAATCCTGCTTGGACATTTCCAGAATAATATATGTCACTTTCACTCAAACTCTTACCTGTGACTGAATTCATCTTTCTCCTGAAACTGTTAAGTATTTTGATAAATGTTCTTACCCCCTGAGGCACCTAGTTGAACCATCCAAATCAACTTTTGCTTCCTTTGCCCCAGTGACGCTGTAGTTGATAAGTCCTTGGACAGCTCTATGGAACAGCTTTCTTTTTATTTTATTTTTAACACCATCACTGTTCAGATCTAATCACCTCAGCTTTCAGATACTTTATTAAGTTCCTAAATTATATCCCACTTACCCTTGGTTCCTTTTCCAAGCACTTTTCTAAGCTTAGGAAAAGTATTTGCTTTTTCTCAAATACTGCTTTATTAGGTTACTCCTCTGCTTACCACCTGGGGGTGATACCTCAGTGTTGACAGAACAAGAGTCCTACTGACACTGTTCCTCAAAGCTCCTTTTTTTGTATATCTACATACTTCTATTTTTTATATTTAAATTTGCTATTTTCTCCCCAAATGTCATTATAGGACATACAACACTGTTTTTCCAGACTGAGAACCTGAATTATAGAGTGCTAAAATAATTCACTCAGAAACGACAACAGTAACGGCCACAATGAGAACTCTAAGTGAACGGCTCTAAGCGTGTGTGCAGCTAGATGCACACAGCAGTGAAGAGTTTTACGGTGAAATTCATCTCAAACATTCAACATGGCAAATAAATAGTGTTGATGGAAAATGACATAATGAAACCCTCTTAATAGAAGTACTCCTCAAGGACCAATAAGGCGCTGTGTTAGTCCTACCAATTCCCAACTTTGAACTTTTAAAAGTTCTGCATAACTTTTTAAAGTTCGACAAAAAGAAATGGAGAGACACTCTGGAACTCGTGATATTAAATATGAAGAATCATCTAATAATTCAAAGCAGATGATGAGAGATAATTTTCTTATATACAATTTTGATGGTTTCTTAAAGGTATGCAAAGGACTGCTCTGATCCCGTATTCAGTGACTTGCCTGTGGTTAACATTAGGATAAGGCAAAAATGTGGATAGAGGATGAGAGTTTCACCATGTGGTTTGCTCTTTAGATGAAAGCAAGAGACATAAATTTTAATTTAATATTAGTCTTTCCAGTACAGCCTGAAACTATATTTGGCTGGAAATGTATTTGTTTTATTATTTTTTCTTTCTTATTCTAAAGGATTTCAATTTCACCTCTACAAGTCTTTAGCCAGGCTTATCACATATCATAGTGTCACACATAATTTGTGTATACATATAAAAAATGATCTCAGAGTCTAAGATTTTAGGACCTAAAAGAAAGTTCCAAATAAATAAATATTTCTAACTCATGAAACTGTCATTAGGTTTCTAATGTTTACTGGTACTCTAAGTTCCTTATTATAATAACAAACTTTAAAGAAGTCTTTGTGATGCAAATTGCTTGATTTCTGTCAGCTGCCCACCTTCCACCCTCTGACTTTGGGATCACTTACTAATTCTTGGTATGAAATAAGTCTTCTTCATTAATGAGAATCAACTACCAAATGGGATACATACGCTTGGATTTCTTCCCTCTCTTAACGTCTGGCAAATACCAACCCCAAATTGAAACCAGATTATCATATTATCATCCAAAATCAGAAGTGGAAACAGGAAACGAAGACCCCAAAACATATAAATTAGATCCTCAAAGGACATTCATTGGCATTAAACTGTTTCAAGACTTTACAAGATAATAGAAGTTTTGTATTTTATTTTCAACATAGAAGAACCACAGACCAGTTGAAAAGAGCAAACTTTTTCTGGATAGGCTATCAAATCCCTTTATTTTGTAAGGCAGAGGCTGAGCAGGAAAGATTCATGACATGACTTCTACCCGGCAGAAGCCTAGGTAAAAGCCAGAGGACTTTTTGTCTGCTCAGAGGACCAACATTTTTAACATTGTGAAACATAACTTCTCAGAGTGAACCATGGTTAAAGGAATAGAATGAAACTGTTTCATTTGCAGCTTATTTGACTTTCATGGCCAAATAATAATGCAAAATATCTACTGCTTTATTTTACAGTATATTTAACAGAACAAACTAAAATATATTATGCTTAGTTATGAATGTTGTTTTGTTTAAAAAAGAAGCATCATGCTGTTTCAAAAAAAAGATTTCAATCAGTGTAATCACAGAGGGTGAAGAGTTCGAGTGTGAGAACCAGGTAGACATCAGTTTGAATCCAGGCTCCCTTATCACAGTAGCTATGTGACCTTGAACTTCACCTCCTCAAGTTCTAACCACTTCATAGGTAAAAATAGGGATGATCATAGTATCCATAACAACAGGTTGTTTGAGGATTAGAGATTAATACATATCACCTAGTAAATTCATATATATATATATATAAATGACAGCTAATAATTATAAATTTTTATAAAATTTTTTGGTCCAAAGGTAAAATGAGTCGTTAATACATGTAAATGACAGAATGATGGCTAACACGTGAGCCACTGTCATCATTAAATGGTAAAAGACAGCTGACAGAACCTGAGGGGAAAGAAGCAAAATTAATCCCATACCTTTCATTCCTCAAGAAAATGAGAACTCCTATTTTCTACAGATTTTATAGACATTAAGAATTCAAGCTAAGATAAAAAGACAGTCATGGACTGTAAAGACACTTTACTACACTTGCCTTTTCCGTTGGCATTGGATATGCAGCAAAACATTGAGAAGGGCTAGACAAATGACTCATGAAGAGATGCCCCTATCTAGCCACCCTCAGAATAAACATCGAGCAATTTAAGGAAGAGCTTTAATTAAGCCCTTTGATGACTTGATTTCCGTTTTCACCTCTGTGTAGCCAGTAAACCCAGGAGCCCAGAGCCCAGTACGCAGAGAGTCAGCCCCCAGGGAGGCGGACTTTGTAGGCTGCGTGCAGGGGGGCAGGGCAGGAGGACTGGAAACTTTATCCTAAGGTTGAAAATAATATTATCCCCGCTCCCCCTACCCCCCACCCCCCCAAAAAAGGAAAAAGAAACTTCAATAAACTGCAGCTCCAGAGAGAGCCAAAAAGTTCTGGAAAGTTTACAAGTTGTTCTTTAAGCACCTTTCTATAGCTTTTGTGTCATATTAAATAAAGTACTAAAGAACATTGTTGGTTGTGTACTCTGAAATGTAATATATCTTAAGTTAAACATACTTTTAGTTAATACTTTTGCTTTCTTTTTTATTCCTCTAAAAGGGCATATATATATGAGATATGAGCTAAAAGATTGTATTTAGAGGCCGTAGCTTTTTCTCTGCAGCACCGACATAAGATTTAAATGTGGCAAAGCACAGGATGACAGAAGGGGCGGGGGAGGCGAAGGGGTGGAGGGATTAAGCAAAAAGGAAAAAGGACTCATGGACATGGACAAATGTAGTGATTGCGGGGTCAGGGGCAGTAGTATAAATGGAATGAATGGTAATGGAAAAAATGCAAAACAAAAAGAGTCCTATAATAACCAAAAATAAAAAATAAAAATAATATGATCGAGTTAAAAATTGAAAAAAAAACAAATGTGGCAGAGTGAGATTTCAGTGTTCTGCTTAGAAAGAAAAAATTCTTCCAAATGCCTTGAAAAGGACGTTCGCTTCTATAATTGGAATTAACAGGCTAAAAAGCAAGTGCTGATGAGCAGAGAACACTGATTGGAACTAATTATTTTAAAGCAGAGTAAGTCACAAAATGTATCCTTTCATGTAAGTGACTGGGAAAGTGGATAATAATAACACTTTAAATGAAATAAACAATGAGTCTTGGTAATATTTAACTGTGTAGGGACATCTGTAGTGTTGAAATGTGCAAGCATTTTTGGCTACAATATCTGGCACATAGTCAGTGCTCAAATATATATTTACTGAGCAAATGGATTAATGTATAATTACAAACCTATGCAGCTCTCCTTATTCTATACAATATGATACATATATATTATATAGTCTATATTATAATTCTTGGCCAACGAACTTAACTCCAATAGAGATTTATTAACAGAGGAGTATCACTGTACTAATGCTAATTGAACTTTCTTTTGAGGAATAAAGGGAAGAGAGGGAAAGGCACATATTGAAAAATGTTTGTTGAGTTTTAAGATTTAGGTTTCATCAGGTTGGTATCCTTCCTTTAGGAAAAAAATTTCTGCCATCATGAAAATATTATCTTATCTGTTAAATGATATCAGTATCCATGGAAAAGTTAAGAGTAGCAAACTGGGGCTATAACATATGAAATATCTAGAATTTGGTAAAGCTTCAAAATATCCACTGATCTACCAAATATTCCAAAGTATATAAATATATTTATTTAAGTTTTTACAACTATTCTTTAGGTAATTCTAACCTAGTAAAAGTGTGTGTGTGTCTGTGTGTATACACTTTCTCTCCTTATATTGCACATCCCCTTGCAAAGTGATACATGACTACAGAATAGTATATGGAGACAAGTAATGAAGACAAGAAGTTATAAAAGGAGTAAAATTATGAGATGGTAGGGATATCTGTACTACTTTAAGTTTACCTAAGTATACAGACTACATTTATATGAGTGAGTAAACACTTTTATTTTACTTTTTCCTGCAGTATTAGGTTATTTTGCATTTAGATGTGTAACCTGTATTTAACCCAAGTGAATATTAAGTCATGCTGTTCAGATACAACTTTCAGAAAGGACCACTTTCTCTTCTCATTTTACCTAAGTACAATTTTTAAAGGTAAAGACTTTTATCAATTTAAACTTGTCACAATCTCTGTTTCCACTGCTACCTTCGCCTTTTATTTAATAATTTGTCTCACTTTATTGATATTAGCTGTTTATGTATCAGTCTCTCCAACCTGACTGATCGCATCAGGTCATAGGAATCTTGGAATTCTGAATGCACCACACAGAACAGGTACTTCTTAAATGTCTATGAAAATAAAGTATGCTCTGCACCTTCCTATTCTAACTACATTTTTGCTATGTTCCATTCATTTTTGGGTGCTTTTATAAGGACCAGAGTAATTTTTCTTTGTCTTTAATCTCATCAATCTTTGTCTTTTACAGACCAAGCATACTTTTCTAGGGTAACTGAATATGAACAACATCTTAAAAAATAACAATAATTTAAAAAACTTCATAGCTTATTCATTACTTATTAGAGATATAGAAAATATTGGTATTGACATAAATATCAACATATCAATGTATAAATATCTTCTTTTATCCTAGACATCAAAATTTGAATAAATGACAGGAGCAACCTCACTTAAAGGGCACTTTTAACTAAAAGTTACCCAGTAAATGGTAACATCTGCTAAAAAATAAAGGATTACATTTTCTTAAATCAAGGAGTCCAAAAAAGTTACTTAGTAATGTGAAGTATTGAAAAATGGTTATTAAAATAGTTTACTACTTAATGTTTTCAGGGTAATGGGAAAATTTTCTCATGGTTTTTGTTTCTTATATTTTTTCAAAGCAAACAGAAATTATAATATTTCATCTCAATCATATGTTATAATTTTAAAAATCTTTTCAAATGCTAGAAATTCATTCATAGGGTTAGCTATGAGACACCATGTAATTTATCTGGCAAATCTGCACAAAAGTTCAAGCCTCTTACCATCAAATCCATCTTCTTCTGACCCTAGTTCATCATCTGAGCAGATGTTAAGGACATTTACCAGCATCTCAGTCACTAAAAAGAAAAACACAAAACAAAAAAAAGTCCAAATTTTCTATTACTCTGGAATTTTTAATGAGTGAGCTTAGCAATAACATTTCTTGCCCTGTTCATATATAGAATCCCCTGCAAAACAGTCTCTATAAAATCCATGTCATAAAAGTTAAGAGGCTTTTTGATCCTATGTAGACTCTATATTTATAAAATTATTAGCTTATGCCTACAAAATCTAACGGTAAGGTTTATGAGCTATAGGTGAACAGACATTAGATAAGTCAAATATGTGGATGTGAATGTATGTGGATGTGGATCTATGCAGGAGAAAATGAATATACTATAAATCTATGAAGGAGATTACTTTTGAATTTTTATTTATTTGTCCAATGAGATCTAGATTTAGACCAGATTACAGACTTCTGGTCAGCAGGGACTAAGTAAATAAATGCTGGATCTTTTTTTTAAACTTTATTTTGTATTTTTTTTAATCTACAGAGAACCCAGAGAGGTGATAGGCATGTCATTTGTGTTTAATAAATTTTCTTGATTAATTAGTATATCTGAAGTCATTTTGAGAATAATTGAAAAACTGAATATTTTAATGTAGATATTGTTATATTTTATTATCAAAAATACTTTAAGAAATAAAGGTTAGGTAAGTTTAATAAGAAATTTAGTTGAGTAAATAGATTATGTAAAAGTGTTGTGCACAAAAAATTAGTATTGCATCACTTTTACAGTAATGTGCACACTATTTACATTTAACATTTTTAGAAATTAGGTTGTGTTCTGTTATGAATGTGAAAAGAAGCTTGTCTGCTATTTCTTCAAGAGCTACTTTTTAAAATCAATGTCCTTCTGGAATTGAAGATATACAGAGCGAAACTTCAGTGGAGCCAACTGTAATCCAGAGCTTCAATTTAATGATCAAAAGTGAATTGTGTATACAATTATATTATTATGTTCTTTTATCACAGATGTTCAAAATGTGAATAGCTAATGGAAACAATTCAATTCAAGGGTATCCAAAGGGTACCCAGTTGTCAGCTTTGCACTGCTTCTGTCTCAGGGGAATACAACAGGTGACACTAACGTCTGTGATCTGATCAGTGCCACAAAATGGTGACATGGCATAGTACTGGAGATGTTTACCGGAGAATAATAGAATTTACTTTAGATATACTTTGATATACAAAGGGAAGACATTTTTGCTAACAATTCATAACTTCCCAGTCATTTTAAAGAAATGCATTTGAAGAAAAAAAATCAAATACTGTAGGAAAATAAATATTACATATATTAACATAAATAGACAAATATTTCAGAAATATATGTAGCTTTTCTCTAGAAGCCTCTCAAAGGACATCATTTTTCTGTAACTTGTGCAAATGCATGTCTTTATTACAGTGCCGTTCACCTTCCAATGTCATGCATGCGAAGCTGCATGAAGAGTGGTCCTGTCTACCACTGTAAGGTTTCCTGAACCAAAAGCTCACGCCCAGCGTCTGCTGGCCATTCCTCAAATTTTTGCTGAGGTTTCGGTCAAAATATAAAAACAAAACAAAGGTTGGGGGGAATGCAGGCAGGCGAATTCTTCTGGAAAACTGGGGCAAGTTAATAGACAACTTTTTAAATATAAATTTGTCTCATCTTCTAACACAGTAATGGCCACTATATTTTTAAATAAACTATTTTTTTGTTCTTGTACATGCAGTCCTTCAAAGTACTATAGTCATTAATCACTATTATGCAATGATTACTCCTAATATAGAAATGTGAGGAAAGCACTGTTATCCCAGTTTTTTCATTTGATGAGTAGTTTGTAAAATAAAATAGTATCTTAAAATTATAATACAAAGAGACTTAAAAAAAAAAAAGGCAGTCGTTATGACTTGAAGCCAGTTAAAACTATGTCTCTGTTAGTTTTGAGATAATAATGTTGTATTATTCTGTGATTACATTAATTCTCCTAATATTCCTTATTTCTTTTATTGCCCCTTCATTCATTCATTGTATTCTGTTAATAGGATACTCATTGAAACTTTCAAATCATACCTCTCATGGTGTAATTTGTGAGTTCCATCGGTTAGGCCAGTGATTTTCAACCTCTTTCATCTCATGGCACATATAAACCAATTACTAAAATTCGGTGGCACACAAAAAATGTATTTTTTGCCGATCCGACAAAAAACAGGTATCATTCTGATTTATTCACACCGGATGGCTATTATTGTGTGAGCTATAATCATGTAGCTCACACAATAATATAAATATCTGACAATATAAAGAAAAAGAGGTCCATGCCCCTGACTGAATAGTGAGGTATCACATGTTTTAATAATTCTTGTGGCATGCCAGTGGGCTTCTGCAGCACGCCAGCTGAAAGTCACTGGGTTAGGTTAAAGTGTTTCATGGTAAAATAGCCCCCACCTCCTCTCCTTCCTACACCATTTCAGTAAGAGTGTTTCAGGGTTCCGCAACACACCTTTTTCCCCAACAAATGGCAGAGACCAAGTGAAAACATCCATGAAATTTGGAAGCCAGTATGGATGAGGAGAACAGTTGAATTGCCTGATATTCATGACGTTGTTCTCGTACTTTAATACCGCAGCTGAAAACAACAAAAAGAGAAATATTAGATTCACAGGCACATATTTCTGCTTTGCCACAAGGCTTTGGTTGATCAAGAAAATTTAACTATTGGACTTAAGCTCCAAAACAAGGCAAATAGCTTAATTAATCATGAATGTTTATAGTACTTACGGACTTAAACTTCATTTGGTGTAATATGTAACTGCATAATATATAAATACTAAATATGAAATGGCATTATAATTTGGCAAATATTTATATAAAATAGTTAATAGAATGTTTACTTGAATCCAGGAACTTTCTGGTCTTAGTTAATATCTGATGACACTAATAAACTGGCATAGTTAAGTTCGTTTGACATAATTTAATAGTGTCAAGTATTTGCATAGAATTTATTTCTATTTTTTAAAAGACACTTTTTTTTCAGTAGAACTCACAATATGTATACAAAACAGTTTAAATTAGATTGTGTTCTTGACTTGATAAAGTAAACGTTTGGAGTGAATTCTGCATAAAATAATATGCTGGTAAGTGACGCCACCCTTGACTTCTGAAAAGGGTGAATCATCCACACGTCAGGAAAACAAACCCGCCTCCCCGCCCCGCGTCCTGGACGCCTGCGCGCGGCCACGCACAGGGATACTCGGCATCTCACTTCTACCCAGGTTTAGAGATTCCAGGGGTTCTCTGGTAATCCTGATGCAGGATTGGCAGGTCTCGGGGAGTGCTTTCAATGAAGGAAAAGCTACCTATTTTAATGAGGCCTTTTTTTTTTTTTTAATGAATAGATAATTTTAAGTTGTGGGGAACTGTCAGGACTGAACTTTGACAACGTTTTACTTTGATTACCCTTTCATGGCATAACCAGCATTTTATTAGTGGAGATTATTGAACAGATCCTAAATGATGCCACATTTTTTTCCCCCTGTTTTTGTCTAGGGGTCTGAAGAGAAAAATTACGTCATTACTTTTTAATTTTTAGAATGGCTTTTATATAAGGGTGTGTTGTAGCATGTGATTATAGAAAACAAAACAAAGGCAGCCCTTAAAATCTGTTTTTGGAAAGCAACTGACAGTTTACTGGGTTTGAGCTTTTCTAATAAGGTCTGCACTAATGTCACTTCTTAACATATCTTGAATATAACATTGCTTTCATAACTCTATATTTGTTCTTCCACATGGCGTATTTTCTCAGGAACCCCTGAATATCCAAATTCTTCCCATTCTTCGGTGTCCAGTCCAAACACTATCCCCTCAGTGAAGTATTTTCTGACTTCTTTGGCGAATTCCAAAAGCCCTTGACTTACACTTCTATATTGCATTAATCATTCAATTTTGGTCATAGCTATTCTACATGTGTATGTAGACACCCAATATTCCTCTATTTCGTTAAGGACAAGATCCATACAAGAGATTTTCTATTTCTTTGTGCTTCACATGCCACCTTTTCAGCACAGATGCTCAGGATATTTCCTTTCCCCTACAATGTTTTTCCAGAAAATTCCTCCTTATCCTCCCTTTTTTCATATTTTTAAGGATCTTTTATTTCCTTAGACATCTAAAAGTTATTTTATATTCTGATAATTACATCATCTGAAATGTCTAGTCTGTAGTTTCTGTGCTACCTCTCATGGTAGATTCTTTCCTTGTAGTGTTTGTGAAAATTTGTGTTTAACCTGAAGATGTTCATTTTCCTTAAAGCAGAGGTTTACACCCAGGGTGATTTGTACCCCCGCAAAGCGTCTCAGGCTTTTTTTTTTTTTTTCCTGGCATCTAATGGAGAAGTCAGGGATGCTGCTCAGTACCCTACAAGGTATGAGGGCCCCCAAATTTCCTTGTCACAAACATCACTGTGCAAGGCTGAGGAACCTCTCCAGAGACGTTTGCCTCTACCAATGGCCTGGCCCTGCTAACCTGGGACCACCTGAAATCCTGCCCTTGAGGTCTCCCTGGCCACACAGGCAACTGGGCGTCACCATGCACAGGGCACCAGGGCCAGGTTATCCCTGCAGCCGAAGGTCAGCCAAAGGTGGGAAGTCTCCTGATAACAGCTGCCCTGGGCCAGGCCTATATCCTGTCTCCTGCCTCCCAAGTCCCTGGGCTGTTTGGCCCTTTCTCATATGAGATGGCTTCTCGAGTGTCTTCCTCATCCTGCTCATCCCTATTTTGGCTACTTGCCACAGTGGCAAAGCTGCTCTTAAACTGTGGTCCAGAACTAATTTAATCTTCTTGGCGGGTTTGATCAGTACCGAATATGGGGAGGATACGCAGTTTTCTGTGATTTGGATACTACATATATTGTATCACAGCCTAATAATATGTTGAAGTTTTCAGTAGCTTGCAGAACTGTAAGGTCTTTGCTTTGAGTCATGTTTCTGCCTGACCAATGGGGAATTACAGGAAACAAAATGACAGACACCTTGGGGACAAGAACTGCGGACAGTGCAGTCAACATTGATGTAAAGGGAGTTACTCTCCTCTTCCCATGGAATTCTGAATTCTGCATATATTTCTGTAAGCCTGTTCTTCATATTATGCTCCCATTTATGCCATATGTCATTTGGCCTAAGGACATGTTCATATTTTATTAAAACATGTAAAATGAAAAAAATACAGCAAATTAGTATACCAGTGCTTCTCATCCACCAGATGGGAAAGGTAGAGAATTTCACACCTTTGCTAAGTGCTACCTGAGCACTAGCTCCATGGTAAAAGTCTTTACTATTTTGGAATGCTGCATATTTATAGCAGGAGTGTAGCCTCAGCTCTTCCAAATATGTTTTAACATTCTAACTGGTCTTTTTGAAGAATAATTTGTCTTCTAAATTTCTTCCAGTTTTTATTAGCATAAGGTTAGTAGAGCAAAAGGAAGGAAATTAAGTGTTGTAGCGTCCTGTAGGAACGTGAGAGGCTTTATATAAGTGTAATTTAATCCTTACTACAAATGTGAGAAGGAGGTGTGGCTGCCCTTATGTTACAGACTAAGGAACTGAGGCTGGGAAGTGAAGTGACTTGCTCAAGACCATGCAACCAGTAACTAGATCTCACTCATATTTAAACTCAGCTTTTACTGACACCAAATTCATTGCCTTTCCACCTTTCCCTTTTGTGTCTTATAAATTTGTATGAATTCTAGTCCTAGCTGTTATACTAATTTAACTTTCAATATGATATTCATAATTAAAGGCATTTTAGCTTTTGCCAAAATACAAGTTTGAGAAAAATAAAACAGGAAACAAAATCACAAGTGAGGGTAAGGGTTGTGAGCAGCTAAAATGGTTTTTGGTAGCTGGTGAGATAAAGTATTTATTCATTTGACATTGCTAAACACAATTTATTGGAATGCCTACTAATAAAGCAGATACTGTTTCAGGTTTTATTTTTATTAACAGTAGAAATACATTTTAACAATAGTTACGTTTACTAATAAGCATCTGCTGTATACCAGGCACTAAATTTGGTCCCTACAAACAATCATGAATCTTCACAATATCCCTCAAAAGTGGTTCTTATCATTTGCATTTTAAAAATAAGCAAACAGAGAGGTTATTTTCCCAAGGTCACACTTGAGAAGCCACAAACCTCAGTTTGAGTGTGAATTTAAAGCTCCTGATCTTTCTAGCATTCCATGGTACTCCTACGCTAACTGCATATATCATCCAATGCCAACCAAATTTTGGACACAGATTCTCCTTCTACATTTATTCTTTTTAAAAAAAGAGCACTGGACTGGAAGGCCAAGAACCCGGACTGCTAGATGGACTCTGTCATTAATTACTCACGAGGCCCAAGGTCACTAAATGTCTCCAGATCTCAATTACCTCATCTAACTACATTGGTTTGTCTAAATAACTTATGACTTCTAGATCTGATGATGTTAATGAACTCTGGAATAAAGGTCTCATCATCAATGTAATGATTGATTAACATTCTCAGTAATTTTGGAGGCTATTAATAGAACTTTTTAATATTTTACTATAGTTTAAAAAATACAAATATAACAGTATGTATTCTTTTTTCTTCAGCAACATAAAATATTTATGCAAAAATACTTCTCAAATGACCTAACTGGTAAGTTACTCATGAATTTTGATGTTTTGATAACAAATGTGTTACAAAAAATACATGAAAATAATTAAATCAAAAACAGTCCCAAATATCTACAGCCACAAAATGCACAGTTAACATTTCATCTTTCACCTCCCACATCTTCTGCCCCACCACCTGCCTCTGACTGTCGCTGGGATTACAAAACACAACTGGAGCCCTAACAATGTGCTCTTCTCTGAAGTACTTGAAAGACATTTATCTCCAGTGCAATATAAATAATACAAATGGTTGTACTTCAAGAATCACTTGAGAACACCTCCTGAGATCTTGACTGAGAAATAGAGAGAGGAAAAAAGAACTCCCGTCAAGGAGCTCCTCTATCCACATGACCTAGTGTCATTTAATGATTGTATCAGAGGCCCAGAGAGGGATTATGACATGTATACAGGCCTCATGTTAGTAATCATAATTTAGAGCAGACCAGACAGCACAGAAACAAAGGCTCCTGGGTTGTACATGCAGGTATAAAGAATAGTCAGAAGAAAATTTGGTATAATGAAAAGAATACTAATCCTCATGAATCTGGAGGACTGAGTGCCAATTCTCTGATGCCAAAATGATGGTCTTACAGTTATGCCATTACTTGGTCCAATCATTTTATTGCACCTGCAGAACCCTTCACAAATGCGTCAGACATGCTTATGCAGAAGATATAAAATCAGTGATCAAGGGGCTGGTCCTGCTTGGGAATATGGAAGGGCCACTGAATCTCCATTGTTTCTAATGGCACAAGTAGGCTCCTGAATATAGTGAAACCCAAGGAATAAAATCTAGATCTTATTCCAGTCCTCTGTCCACCAAGCCATGCACTAATTGCTAGGCCACACCTAAATATTACATTAAAGGGGTCTTGCTTACTTTAAAATTTGAAATTTTGATGAGACACAAAGCCCCACGTTTCATATGAACTTAATAACATTTCTCAACATCTTCTTTACAACTGCTATCACCAGGGAAGCTGATGGCAGGGCAATAGGTGACAAACATAGAAAGATCAAAAAAGAGCTTCTAATATAAGAGAAGTTGTCAAAATATTGCTAGCAAGATGCATCGCCTAGCTCACCAAATCATGAGCTCAGCACATTCCAAATGGATGTCGAGGGGAATACAAAGCTCCTTTTCTGAAAGCCTTTATTAGCTATAATGCACCCAACATAACTCAGGCATTCTCAACACTACCAGGGCTGTTTTAAAAGAGGGGAGAGACGTCAAAAGAATGGAAATGACAAATTTTATTCCTTTTCTCATTCTTCTTCTAAAATTTTTTATCTCCTTAAACAACTGACCATCCATTCCCATTTTCAAAAGATGGGGCACAGAGACAGAAAATAAACAAAGATGAGAGAAAAGCAAATGGGGGTACTCTGAAATCATAATCTATGCAGAAGTAGGAAAAAAAAAAAGCATAGTAGACCCAGGGTGCTTCTTCTTTTCAATTCTTTGACCTGCAGATGCCCTAGCAGAAAAACTAGCTTCGGTGTGTTCTTTGGCAAAACCTACCATCACAGAAGGAGGTATGATTGCTTGATAGGTAAAAGTTTTGAGTTAGGATCTATGTACTCATAATGTCCTTTGGCAGTAGCTTGGGGTTATGCTGGTACACTGCAAGAAAGGATTTTGATTCTGGGAGAGAGGTTATCAGTTTTTTAAAAAACTGCATTTTCCCATAAAAATTATCTTTTAGGGTAAAATTTTCTTTTAAGATTTTGTGAGGATATATATGTATATTTACACATATGCAGTGTTCATAGTATATATTATATCATCTGTGAACACAATCTCTAGGATTCCTTCCATTTCAAAATCTGACTTTTAACTCTTGTTTCCTTTTTTTATTCCTGCCCTGTGAATGTCCTCTCCTTGCCAGGTAAAGTATGTTTTCAGAAGACTCCTTTTTAAATTATTACAGACCTAGGTTAAGGAAAACTTACCAATTCATGAGGATTACTATATTTGATAAGGACTACACTTGTAACTCGCTTTCTCTCTATAGCTCATGTCATTTATGAAGATGGATTTCATGTCTTCAATTTTCAGGTAATTTTGTCATAATGATATTCTTTAGTATGGGTTCCTTGAGAAATTTAATGTCTCAATGATTCAGTACTTAACAAAAGGCCTTCACAGGTTTATTCTCAGTAACTTCCATATAATGACGGGATTTCAACCAACCTGAACTATTTTATTAATGGATACAGGCAGGAGGCATATCTATTTTCCTTGAAACTATGGATTTTGTATTTATCAAGACACACATGTTACTACATGCCATTCTTTTATGCCTACATCTAGCTCTTGCCCCAATCCTCTTACCTTGTACACCTGTACACCTATCCTTCACAGCACCACTGACACACCTTTAACTTTGTGATGTTTCCTACATAAAATTTGGATGATATTTTCTTACATGAAGAAAAGAGACAACACTAGGTATATCTATAAAATAATATGAGCCCATATGATGATTGCGTGTGTGTGTGCATGTGTGTGCGTGTGTTTGTGTGTGTGATGTGCTTCTCTTATTATTATGATAGTAAATTCTGAACCAGGTCATTACTGAAACAGAATTTCTGGTAAAGTGGTAGGAAGATGACAGACGGGATGAAGGAGGCATAGATCTCTTTTGCTCTCTTATGGGGCTTTGTACCATGTCTGGCACACAGTTAACACCCAGCGGTGTTGGGTGAGGAAACGATCTAAAGAAGGGAGGTGGCAAAAGGGACAACGAGGCAAAGAGAGAGAGGAAGGGAAGGAAGAGGAAATTCAGGTTAAGAAGAGGGACGCAAAAAATTTTTCAGATATATAAAACATAAAACTTGTCAGGACACCAAAAATGTGACTAGCCACATATAAAAGAGAAGTCTGAGGGGAGCATGCGGGAATTTAGGACAAAGGTAATATTTCACTTCAGAGGCTAAGCTCTGTTTTAAAATTGTAAGGGTCTCCAAAATAGATAAGAGCAAAAATAATATTGGTTCAGTCAGTTAGTAACTGTGTGAACTTGGGCAAATATTTCTCCTTATTTGGGCTTTACTGTCTAAACTTGTAAAATAGGAATAATAACACCTGTCCTGTCATTTTCAAAGTAAGGAGATCAAATAAAATATGTGATTAATATACATAATATATACAATCAGATAAAATGTTTGGCACCTGAAAAATGTAACATACCATAACTCAGTTTCAAATTCCTCAGGAAGGGGGGGGGCTACCTATTTTTAATAGTTTGCCATTTTATAATTCCCACCTAACTAGCTTATGAGAACCTTGGAGAAAGTATGTGACCCCTCTGTGCCCCAGTCTTTCATCAATAAAATCAAGATTATAATGTAATTCATATGATTGTTCATAGGTTAAATGCATTTATTTATGGAAACACAGAGCAATGTCTGGCAATCCTAAGTGTTCAACAGTTAGTTACTATTACAGTTAGTAACATCATTACATGTTATTTATAGGAATAAAATAAACAGCATTTGTATAGCATGCTGTACACCAAGCAAAGGAAAACACAGGGTGGCGCAAAAGTAGATTTACAGTTGTGAGTACGTGAACAACAGAGTTTATTATTGTTTTATTTTCCATGTGAACATCTGAAACCTACCTTTGCCCCACCCTGTATTTACATTTACCGAAGATATTATTATCAACCTAATTTTAGAAAATATATACCAGCCTATGTCGCTGAAGGTAACAACGATCACAATGGTACAGGAAATATAATCGCAGATCAATGCCACATACTGAAGAGTCCTGATTATAAAAGGCAGTGAAAGGAGGCACTGCTGGCTCCTCTCTGCAGTTAATTTTATCCATTCATCTCAGAGAGGGGATTTCTCTGAAAACTAATCCAAGTTTCCTAATCTCAACTTCTCTTTAGTCTTAAATGTCTACATAAATCTCTTCTCTACCACCTCATAGTGAAAATAAAAAAGTAAAGACTAGGAGTTTTGTTCATGGTTTCTGCTTTGCTCTTTCATACGTTCTTATATTCCATACCATATCATGGTAGATTTTCCTAGGTTTAAAAATCATTATAAAAATTATCTTTCTACCAATACTCGTCAGGCTAAAGAATTAAATATTTATTAAATAAAGGAATAATTTTTTTTTGGTAGGGCGGTATCTTACTGTTTTGTATCAGTAACAAAAAAACTACTTGGCCTACAATCTGCTAGCAAATATCAAATAACAAAATGCCATAATGATATTTACATTTTCTCTACTGAAATAAGTGATCTGGGCAAACTGTTGCTCTACACCATATAGCAGGATATTTAGATTCGAGAAAATAGCAGGAAAAAAGAGTTGGGAAAACGATTGCCATTGGACTAAGTATTTGAATCAATTTTATTCAACATGTAAAGCAAGTAGGATTGCATTTATGCCTGTGGCTGTAAAGAATCCAAAAATGCTTTAAAAGTATTTACATCAATGCCAAAGGTTCTGACCACGATTAAGACAGGCCTAAGACCTTAGAGAAATGGCCTTCTGCTGTCAAAACTGCACACCTTTGTTGGGTAGTAAGCTTTTTCACACGCTGCAGAGAAAGAGGCACAGGACGCTGCTCCGGATTCCCCGGCCATCGACTCTAGTCCCTTCCAGAGACACCCCCACCCCCAATCTCCATCTCCTGCCCAGGATAAGGATCTGACCTAGTTGGTTCTGCATTTGGTGCCAGAAGCAGGCAGGTACCGGATATCTCTAAGTTTATGGTGGTTCTTCCTGGATTATGAAAAAAGCTCCTCGTATGAAAGAACTGTGGTGCTGTTTGGAATGAGAGTCTCAGGCCCGGCGGCACCGTGCTGTGTCAATGGTGCCACTGAGCGCTGGCTGCTCCCCTGGAAGTCAGGGGTCTAAGATAAGCGGACCTCAGATATGCTGCATTTGTTCCTATGTGTTCACATCATGACTGCCAATAAGATTTTTACCTTAGGTTGCTCTATCAGCAATCAATCCTCCCTTACAATGGTATCTTCCTGTCAAGCAATAAATTATCTTTCTGTTTATAAATGGTATTTTCCTGAAGCCCCTGACTACTTTTCGGTTGGAAAATATTTGAGGATGTTGAAAATGTCAGGTTTTAGTAAGACTAAAATGCCTCTGATAAGTAATTCCATCATGTTGCCAAGTTTAAAAGTCTAAAACATCAAAATATATTTTTCCCTATCAAAATGGGTAGACATTTGTATCTCAGATTTTTAGCAAATAATGTTTTTCTTGTCCATCCTTGAAACCTAATTTTCTACATCCTCTCTCTTCCTTAACCTACCTTCATATTGATTTTTTTCTTTATTGTCAAGTTAATCTTTGGTATGATTGCTAAATCAATTTGCTTGCCATTTAGATTTCCTCTAAAATCCAAAATACATTTCACTTCATAAATTTACTAAATTACTTAGTTTTACTGTCAGTACCTTTTCCTGGAACTGAGTTAAACTCCCCTGGTATGTGTATTTCTCTACGTCTATCTCATGGATCTATTCTCCCATCCACTCACCAACCCATATGACAACTCTAAACTACAGCAAACTGGAACCACATAGGAACCTACTATAATTACTTTAGATTTCCATGAAGCACAGGTATAGCATAGAAACAAACAAACAGGATTTAACTGTTTACATCATGGTTTAAAACACATCTTCTTGGAGGGTCATTTTAGCTTTCAGCCAAACTAGAAAGTTTAAACAGAAGGCACATTTACCATTGTATTTCTCGATACTGCAAGATTTTACTCAACCATTGCTTAAGTGTCACTTCCTCAGTTAAGCTTTTTTGGTCTCCAAAGACTAATTTCTACCCTCATTTCATACCACTCTTTTCTTTGTAGTATTTTCCAAATATAGTTAAATAATTGTTGGCGGAATTATTTACTTAATGTCTATCATATACCAGGTTATAAATCTCACTAGGGCAAAGGTCATGTCTGTCTTGTTTATTTCATATCCCCAGCACCTAGCATGGTGTTTGGTATATAGTAAGTTCTCAATAAAGGTGTGCTGCATTGGTGAGTGGGTGAGGTTAAAAGTCACTTTTACAGGTGGCAAATTATTAAGATGGAGAAGGTGGGAAAGGAGAGGAGAAGAAATGTTTCATTATTCAATTTTCTTTGTTTGGCATAGTTAGGTATTACGAAATAGCTTTTCCCTCAGGGCTACAGGTTCACAGGAGAAAAACAATTTAAATGTGCAAATTGCTCTGCAAATGTTTAACTCCAATTTGAAAAGGGTATCCTCCCTGCTTACGGCAGTAATTTAAAGTGAGATAAAGCTCTGGGAATCAATACTGATAGGGTGCTTTGGGGCACTGTCTTGCTATTAATTCCCAGAAAGAACATGCTTCAATCAATGCCTGTACTGACTGCCTCCCATGTATAAGGCATACTACCTGGCTGTACCACGTGTATCAAAAAGGCTCTGCTTCACATGATTTATGATCTGATTAGGAAGTTATAGGAATGTTAACCATAGGAAAAGCTAATAGAAAAAAAAATAAATGATAAGTACCAGGGCAAATGATTGGTACTGCACGCATTCAGGGAAGGACTATCAAAAGTCTTTGCGGCAACACAAACTGAAATGGACTCAAACCATTTAGATGGGGAAGGAAAGGTGAGATTAGTGTTCCAGATGGAAAACACTGTGTGGGTCAAGGTGTGGAAAAGTGAAAGTCAAAAGCTATTTAGGACAGTGAGCAGAACAATTTGGCTGAAGTAAAGGGTTTACCTAGAGAGAAGCAGAGAGACAGGTCCTAAAGGCAGCTCAACCCACAAAGTGAAATTATAATTCAGAAGCTGAGCAGGAGGAATATTCTGCTAGGAGCTCCTGTGAAACTCCACACTGACGCATGGCATAGGAATGTCACCATGGCTGTAGGTCCCAGGTTGTTAAAACCCTGCATACTTATCTTTCTATTTCAGTTACAGGAAAAACACAAAAGATGGAAGAGGGATAGAATTACAAAACGGACCAGAGCCAGCTTGAACCAAGATGGCACGAATCTGACCTCCAGGAGACCCTGAGCTTCATTATACCCTGAATCTCATTATGCCCTGATTATAATGCATTAGCATGCTGACACATCCTTGGGTACCTTGACAGATCAAATCAGGCCACATAAAGGCAGTAAAGGGGTGGCACCCCGATTCTGGGAAGACATGAGCTCATTCCCCCAAAATTACTGCATATGCCTCCCCCTCATTATTCTGCCCCCATAATAATCACCCAGAATTCTCTAGAACAAGAAATTGATCTGTGAGTTTGACTCCCACTCCTCCATCCTCTGGCTATTGAACACAGCTTGTACAGCTCAGCTTCAGTTTCATTTTTGACTCAGTGACACCAAATGGAGAAAGAACCTTTGGGAGGACATAGTGTCCTTCCTGGGGAGCAGGTCCCCGCAGTGGGGGGCCTGAAAGATCTAAATTGGTAACAATAGCAATACAAAATATTCAATGATGATATCTTAATACTGCACAGCATTATTTTCAAAGTAATTTCATCTATTATTTACAATCTTTTTCCTCGTTTTATAGCGATGTCACTGTTTGCCAATAAAATTAGGTGAGTTAGTTGTTTAACGGTGGAGCTGTGATTTGAATCGACATCCTCTGTCCTGGCGTCTTGCAGGAGTAAGCTGGAGTTGTGAGAGTGAGGAATCAGGAACAGGAAGGTGGGTGGGAAGGACGTCGGTGGGAAGGATACGAACCGAGTGAATTAATGTGGGCCACACCAAGGGATGGGGCGCTTACAGTCAAAACGTTCTGAAAGCTGGTTTTAATGGTAGGCAAGTATGAGCAACAAACCAGAGCTACTGGACATTTAAACGCGAAGCTGGTCATTAACTATTATCAGTTTTAAGATGGCAGAATATACCTATTATTCTCATCTCTTCATTTTGCTAGTGAGCTATTAGTTAGCTTGCAGAAGCTTTAAAAATCAAATCATTCTGTAATTATTAGGTTATAATTCCAGAGGCCTGTATGATCGTCTATCTCTAAGTACCAAATGGTTAATTCAGAGACTCTTCACTGCTACCTTTCCATTAACTGTGTTTTGAAGGTGCTTCCAGCCCAGTTTTGTGGCACTGTATTTTAAAAATCTTGTTAACGTTTATTATATTCTAACACAGTAATCCTCATTTCTGCAGTGAGTTACTGGTCCCACTCTCACATACTGTACACAGTGTTAGCACAGCAGCTTCACAGTGCTTCAGAAACTTCACACAGAAGCCTTTGGAAATTATGCTCAAACTAGAGAATATATCTTTCTTCTTCTTATTAGTTTATTTTTTCCCTCAGGAGAATTTTTTCATTTATGAAAAGGTTCCCAAAATGAAATGCTCCTGTCCACTTTCTGAAGGATTGTGATCTTCTCCAAAGGCAAGAGAATACAGTGAAAGAAAGACCTACAGAACCGCAAAGCTAGCAATGCACTGATGGCTATTGCTTTTTTCAGTTCTTACCTTGTTAAATTAGAACCATAGAGGCCATGCACACCTTACGTGGTAAATAGCTACTGGTCTCAAGCAAAGTTGCATTACCTAGCATGAGGATGAAAGGAAAGGATCTAAGTCTGTCCTTACGGAGTAAATTCCCAATTTTCTTATTTTTTTTTAAACTGACTTTTTAGTCGTTAAAAAACCTGTAAATATAGTATATACTACTTGGTAATCAATCTCTGTTAAGAAAATTACTTGTTTGGGCATTCCCTTCACTAGGTTTAATAGAAAAAAACATTTCTTTAGTAATATAAAACAATAAAAACCTTAGTGTTCACGTTTTGTATACGTTTGGTAAATATTAGGATCCCGGTGTGACGTGACATGCAAGAGGACCTTCTGAGCTCTTGCATTCACTGGAAGGAGCATGGGGGAACTCTACAGTACAAGGCAAGGAATCCTCACCCTATCGAAGGGAATTAGTGCTTACTGGTTTTACACAAAAGGTTTCATGACTGAGCATTTGTCTGGGGAAAAAAGTGGTTGCTGCTTAAAAAAGTAAGCTTCGAAAACACTGGACTTGACTTTATATTTTTCCTCTGTGTAAACAAATGTTAATTTTTTTTTTAAATGTCTTGATGAAGAAGAGGAGGAACTGAAACTGAGGGTACTTATGACTGTGATTAAATTTAGTTTTAAATCTTAGTTCTAGAAACCCCATCTCTCTCTCTATATATATACATATTCCTCAGAGGCCTAGACTTTCCGCAGGATAATCGGCAACCTCTGAGGCAGCAGAAGACAGTAGCATGGACTGGTCACAAGGTCTGGACCTCTGGCAGGCCAAAGATAAAATCTTGACTTCAGTCACATTTTCACTTCCTGAGCCCTAAGGTGGAACAGCCCCCCTGGACACTTTCCTGTGAGGCCGGACACTGGAAAAGGCCTTCGAGCAACTGTTGAGCCCTGAAGAAATGATTCATTACCCTTTCCTCGCCTCCAACCCATGAGCGCCCAGCATGACTCTGAACCCCCAAAACACAGAGTATTGTGATTTTGTCCTCGGCAATCTGTAACCTACGTACCACCAAGGAGTCAGGTCTTCAGAGCATTAGCTTTCTGTTCTCCTGGGCGGCATCAGTCATCAATAAAATAGCTAATCTTTCTGCGCTGCCATTCTCAGTGTCTGGTGTTTGGCTCTGCTAGCGTGGGGGAGACAAACTCTTTCTGTTTGTAACACATCATATTTTACCTTAAAAAGGTCCTTTCTGACCACTCCAGAGAATTACTCCTTGTTGAAGTACTTAAGAGTTTGTCTCTCTTTATACTTAATCTAATTGTGTCTTATATTTTTATTCATTCACCCAAATGTCTTACTTTGTCACCTGGCTTATAAGCCCTTGGCACGCTGAGAACATGTTTTCTTCTACTTTGCATGCTTCTTGCCATAGGGTACTATGGTAGCATCTCTTTTTTAGGAACTGGACAACTAGAAAAGAGGGACAACTGTCCTTTGCCCCCAGCACTCATGGATGCGACAGAAGCTGCATGTTACTGATAACCACGGCTGTGGCGGAGATCACCTGGCTGCAGCAAACTGTCCAGCAGGTGTTACTCTCTGGGCTGTGTGGGAGGAGGGTGAGAGTCAAGCTCTCTTGGTAGGACAAAGCAGAGGCGTCTGGGGAGGGGCAAGGACCAGGAAGCTATGCGGCGGCACTGTAATTACATGAGGTTTGCCTTTTGGAGTAGGATCCCTGACAGACTCAGAAGGTATGGGGGTCCAGGTGCAGCCCTGAGCAGGACGAGGTGGGAAGCGCTAAGCAGGAAATCAGGGCCCGGTTGAAACGGGAGGCCTACTTCCCACAGGGAATGGGGAATACAAAACGAAAACGAAGACAACTACCTCTTCATAAGGGCTGAAGACACAGAGCGGGTGCTTGGCTATCAAGGTGGCTAAGGCCCCCCTCAGGCATCTGGACTCCAGGTGATGATAGGAAGCACCTGTCACAACTCACTGAGGCATAGGAATGGATCCTTCTTCTAGAAGTTCAGACTGGTTCAGAAACGCGGCTGCCTTTTCTTGCTTCTCCTAGGCTGTATCTCACCTCGCAAATATAACTCGATTGCTTTTTCTCTTTCTGTCTCCATTTTTCTTAATTTCAGAAAGCCACACTCAGACACGCCACCTATGTACTATCCAGGCTAATGCCAACTAGAGTTAATGGCTTTTCACGTTGTGTCACCCTTTCTGGCATACCTATTACACTTCTCATCATTTCTGAGTGAAGGGGTTACCTTGAAGAAAGAAGATTATGTGTCCCTTGCCCCTCTTTTCTTCCTCGTAGTCAGTGAATAATGTCCTCTTGTTTCCTGGTCTCTTTCAGGCACACGAGTGTGGGATTTCAGAATGCCAAAGCAGGAGACCTGGGTTTGAGGCTGGTTCATCATTATCTAATTGAGTGACCCTGGGCAAGGCAATTAACCAGAAACTCACTCTGCCTAATAAAAGGAGTTGGGGGGAAGCTAGGGATATTTACTTTGAAGTTTAATATAATTTTTTTTAAAGATTTTATTTATTCACTTTTAGACAGAGGGGAAGGGAGGGAGAAAGGGAGGGAGAGAAACATCAATGCGTGGTTGCCTCTCACATGACCCCTACTGGGGACCTGGCCTGCAACCCAGGCACGTGCCCTGACTGGGGATCAAACCAGTCAGGCAGCCCTTTGGTCGCAGGCTAGCGCTCAATCTACTGAGCCACACCAGCCAGGGCTAATATAATAAAAAGAATAATTACTTTCCTAGCATAGGATCTGACTCATGGTAGGTTTTCAATACACGCAATTTGAATCTGAATTTCAAGCCACAGATTATTTATGCTTATTTTTTTCTTGAGTCTTCATATGTACAATCACACTATTCTTATTTAAGTCAACGTCCTTCTTAAGGGTCCTGAGTTTGGATTACTGCTAATTAAATTTCTTTTAAAGCCTATAATTTACCAGAGCAGTAGCTGTCAACCCTGCTATACCTTAGAAGTGGTAAAAAATAATGGCACCTGGGCCTCACCTCTGACCAACTGAATCTTTACCTCTGGAGACAAAAAAATTGCATCAAACAGTGTGAACAAGTAAAGGGGAAAAAAAAATGGTTAAAATACTTAACTAAATCCAAGCTGAAATAAAAAAAAAAAACTTAAAAATTATTACACATATTATAGAAGTCCACAAGAGAGATTTAAAACAACTTACCTTTGTTATTGTATACATCTAAGTAATTTGGTGCTGAGAAAATCGTAATTAGAGAAGGGAAGCCTGTTGTTTGGCTTTTCCTGTACATGCGATACCTAAAAAGAGTAAGTACAAGTTAAAGCAAGGCTCGTAGGAAAAAACGATGATACCAATTCAGAAATACAAAATGAAAATTTAGTTTTATCATTCAGAGAGAATTAGATTACATAACATTAAACAAAATATTCTCTATAAAGTCTGTTATAAAATGACATCAATTCACTTCAGAGATGACAACAAAAACATACAATCATTATGTAAAATGTCCAAATAGGTTTTTCCTAAGTCTAGACAGAGGCTACTTTTTGCTTTCTACCTACCATGTTTTTCACAAGCTTGACAATATTTTCGACATTAAAAAGCTAAATAAGCAAAACACTATATAAATCTTTCCCACTAATAAACAGGCTGATCACTTATCTATAGTATGTTGTTACAATTATATTTCCCCATTTTGCATAGGCTAAGTAATTTGCTTCTCAAAGAAAGTTTGGTTAAATCTATGGATTTTATGAATTGAAATTGTTTCTACCTTAGAGTTTATTTATTATCAATCTTTTGTGGTATCTGCAGGCCAAAGATTATTGCTTCAGCAGGGTGATATTTAATCAATCAGTAATAAAACAGAACACCTGCAAGATCTTTGGAACTAGACCAACAATTCTGTTGCTTTTCTTCTACTAAGACAAAAATAAAACTTTAGTCCTCAAATAACCAAAAGATACAGGAGACTGGCTTTTGCTACCAACGTTAAAAGGTATCTCATGACTTCAATGTTATAGATTTCAGGAATATCAGTTTAGAAACATTCCTCTATAGTACATAACAAAATTCTAACATTCCTTGGGTATTCTGTGTCAGTTATATCTGACATGCCTAATTTAGCTGGGCTCTGGACGTGCCTTATATTGTACCTTAAGATAGATAAATAGCCACCTTATAATTTTACAAATATTTTGGATACTACCTTTCCCAGAAGAAAATATCCCCTTAAAAATCTTTTGAAATGTTCTTGTGCACCCTGAGAAGATTAATTTGATGTCAATACTGAGAAGAATTTATCTGCCGAGATGGATTCCCCACTGTCAACTGAGGGCCCAAATTTTACGAATAATAAGATTCCAGTGATCATTTGCTGACAGGGACTTCTCACCGGTACCGGGAAGATTCTCAGACTGAGCTCTTGGCTTCCGGCACTGTGCCTTGCTTGTTTATGTTATCTGTGTCAACAACTGCAAGGAAACCCTAATTTTGGCTTTACCAAGGACTGAGACTGTCCGTATCCAATCTAAACTGCAGTTTTGATACCTTATTAAAAGATACCTAATTGAGAACCTGGGTAGATCCTTTGCTGTAATTGAAGGCCACCCCTTTTTCTTAGGGGAACACAACTTAGGTTGCTCTCTGAATCTGTGTCTCCTGGGCTGCAGTTCCTTTTGCTTAAATAAATGCTTATTACTCTTTATTACAGTCTAAAATTACTTTTGGTTTGGGAGGAGGGGGTGGGTGGGGGTGGAAGAGGGTGGAAGAGGGATAAAGGGTAATGGAAAAAATACAATAAAAATGAACTATAAAAAATAAAATAAAATTACTTTTGGCTTACATTTTAGAAATATTTATTCTGCTTATGGGACTGAGGTTTTGGGGAAAAAAACCAGAATGTGAAAGATAGAAACACTCTTAATCCTAGTACCTTGACTTCATAAACTATAGCTGGCTATGCCTACTTGACAACAAATAAAAACAAAGAAAATAGATGACATAATCTCAATTTTCCCCAATGAAGCAATCAACTGCTCATTTTAAAAGTTGTTGGTTTTAATGGATGCATTTAACAAGTTTTCAAATAAGCCAATGATTTCAGGTTCAGAGTGAGATTAAGATAAACCTGCCTCAAATTCACAGATGGGACAGTCAGCCACAAAAGATTGGGGACACCACTGTCCAGAAAAGTAGAAACAATTAGTGGAGCATCTGAGTGGCTGGGGATACCAACAGGTTACTTCAAACATCGGCAACAGCTGCAGCGGGTACGTGATATTGGATCAGTTTATACCTGAACCAGTGTCACCCCCACAGATTCAATAAAAAGGAAAAGAAAGAAGAAAAAGAAAGCAGCTGATTCTGAAAGGACCTTAAGATCTGTACTGATTCAGGATTATCGCAGACATGGGCTTACTTCAGAATGCACGTATCTGCAACTCCCATTTTAGTACACAGATTATAAAAGCAACTGTTCCTCCATTTCAGAAAATTCAGAACATGGAGGGACGAGTTTAAGCATTTGAAGGAAAACAATGCATTTCAGAGGAGCCTACCTGAAAGAGTAATGGACTTCCAATCTTAAAATTAATTGTACCTACTTCTCCCTAATGCAGATTCAGTGTACCATCAAAGTGAATATCTGATATTTCTTAGTTGTCTGAACCCTTAAAATTGGTCCATGTTTTAAAATTTAACAGATATTACAAAACCATGTTATGCATTTATTAGAATGTAAGATTTTCCCGATCATTTAAATGTCTGTTTTTTGTCTGTTAAAACTCTACAGGGATCAGGAATGATATTCTTTAAACAAAAGTACAATATGCAAAATCTGTTAAATATTTATGTGTCATTCTCATTCACATTGCCAAACAAGACTGTTAATTTACACACTTCTTGGACAGTGATAAGAGGAGGAATTGAAATAGGAGGAAATGCTCTTATAGTGTTTAAGAAAGCCAGTTGAAAATTTCACCTGTTCAAGCTAAAGAGGGAAGAACTTCAAAAGGGGTGTCACACATATCTGCAGCCACTCATTCCCCAGGACCCTGACTATCTGTGTCATCAGAAGACAATTTTAAGATTGAGTTCCTTCAGGGAAAGAGCCTAGCAAAGGGCCCCTCCGCAGCCAGCGCAGAGTGAGGGAGCGGTGACGCAGGGGCAGTGCACGGTTTTCATAAACCCACAGAACTGCTCACCCGGCGTCCTGGGCTTCGTGGGCTCGGAGTATGGATAACAAGTTATTGTGCTGTAAGAATTCACAAACAGCCGGGTAACTGCCAGAGACAAAAGGAAAAGAGAAACATCTGTTACAAAATCATCAAAGGAAGCACATTTACCTGTTACATCCAGACCTGTGTGATTTGATCCAGCATAATCACACATACATCGTTCACGGAGCGAGCCTCTTGGCTCTCTAAGGACAGGTTGTCCCCTGTGGCAGAAAAAGCCCCTACAGCTGTACTTTTTACATAATCAGGCAGGGCTAGAGCTGTATGAATTGGAAAAAGACTGCAGGCTCTTAAATGACAACACTAGAAGTGTCCACTTGTAGAGAAAATCAATATTATCAAGCCTACCTTTAAACACAAAGTGAACAGAACCATAAATATAAGAAGGAGATGGAATTTAAAAAGTAAACCTCAAGTTTCTCAAGTACAGCACTATCTGTATTTGGATACATGTGCATGTCTGAGTGCTGCTCGAAGAGGACTAAGTTAGGAAGCAGGAGAGGGGAAGTCTTCTAAGAAACCAAGTTATCAACTTACGTAAGGTTACATTAACTGACTACACTATTCAAACTCTAAACAGAAGTATGGAATTCACAAGGTTTTAAAATGAGTACTTTACATATGATCAACAGAATTTCATCTGTAATCCTCTTCTTTATCTTGACTCAATAAAAATATCAAAACTCAAGATAATATTGTCTGTTAGGAAAGTCTTAAAACTAAAGATGAGAACTTCATTCAAAATACAATTCAAATTACAAACTAAAGTTGAAAAACCCTCTGCAATCACTTTGTCTCTGCTCTAAGAATTTTTAATGAGATAAATGTATTCCATAAAATGGTTAAATTTTAGATATTTCAAATCAAGGGATGGCTAATCCATGCTTGCTTTAATATTAACAAACTGCATATATCCACAAATCTGAACTATATATAATATAGAAGACAATTTAGCAATTATAAAAATAGTTCTCTGGGAAAATACTTAGCATATTTAACAAATAATTTATTACAAAAGAGAAGTTGAAAATACTTTCTATGCTACAGGTGTTGAGAGAATTAGCTGAACAACAAGAAAGAAAATACCATTTAGGTGGCACACCACTGTAGAAATACTGATTGTAAAGAGGTTCAGTTCTCTGGCAAAGTGGGATCTGAAATAAAAATAGCCTTCCGCGTGTGCACACGTTTGGGCGCGTGTGCGCACATGGGCGTGTGCTCTAAAAATTTGTTCTAAATATTCCTTCCCTATCTCTTTATGTTGTTCACTTATATTTTTTGTGCTCCCACAATGCTTCTTTAAAAAGGCAGTTGATTGCCCTCTTGTTATACTATAAGACTGAGTTTGTTTGTCTAGATTTGTCACTTTTTGCCCTTGGGAAAACGGCTTGGTGCTCTTTATTTTATTATATTTTATCTTATTTTTTTCCTTTGGGAAGAACTTAACGCTAGTCTCATGAAAACACAATTTTAATATATTTTCTTCATGCTATATTTGGTACTTTTATGTGTTTAAGGTAAGCTTTCTTCCACGGAACTATATACCTGATTTCTAGTGGAAATCTGAAGAAAATAAAATTAACCTAGCAGCATTCTGCTATGTTAATAGCATTAAGTGGGGGAACACTTGCATTCTTTGGAGAAAAAAGCATTTTGAAGAAAATCTTTAGAAATTTAAAAGTATTTGCACATGCAAATACTCAAACTTTCTAAGAATTTTCAAAATAAATTATAGAAAATATTTGACTATCAACTAGAATCCCATGATTGGTAAGCTACCTGCCTAAGATACATTAAACTTTTAAATAATATTAGGGTGAGAAAAACTTTACAATACCTTTATTTATTTTTTTATCGGAAATGGTGAAAACCACAAAGTGTTCAAGCTGAAAAGTATTTAACAATATATATGCAGAATGGTACAAAAAGCAGAGTTCACAAATCTTACCACTACAGAGATGTAAATCATTTATTCACCAATAATTTATCAAAGGCTCACTGGTGAATCTGTTTCATTTGTTAGAAGATTGTATTAAGCACAGGATGGGTGGTATGATAAGTGTCAGGTGTGGTTTCTGTCTTGATGGTATTTATAATTTAGGTTCAAAAGTAAAACACTTTTTTCAAATTAAAAAACCTACTTAAAATAAAATACATTTGAGATAAAATGGTTCAAGTTTTGAGAAAGAATAAAGTAAAAAAAAGCCCATGGGTGAGGAAATCTTTTTGAAAAATATGTATCTCATGGCAGATTTTTTTTCTCTTTTCTTTGCATTAATAAGGTGAAGCTTCCATGTTCTGTGTCCACCAAGGAGAAAGAGCCCCTCTTCCTCCAGACCGATCAGCCCAAGTCCGAGCCCACGGTCTCTGGGCAGAGGGTTGGTTGGATCTGAGTCCCACTCACACCCCTCCCTGGGCACCCTTGTCAGGAGTAATCTGTCTGCATGCAGTGACCCTGGAATGATTTTGTTTAGCCCACTGGCCTAATCCTCTCTTAGACCAGACCAGCTGCAAGGAGTAGTGCAGACCACTGATGCTTCCAGCTCTGTGATATTCATTTACCAGCATCACTTCTGTGTTTGGAGAAGAAGTTACCTTCTCTGAAAATGTTGTTTTTTATTGGATCATAATTATTCCTTGAGCACTACAGAATGCATCTTCTCTGAGTAGAAAGGGAGGCGAAAATACCAATGGAATAGTGGGGGTACTTAGATCTGGGTTCTTATTTCTATTTCCTGTGTAAACTTTGAAAAATTGTTTAATTTCTTTGCTTAATCTCCTAAAAATAAATTGCCTCATTTGTAAAAATGCAGACAGTATCATTCACTTCATAGACTTGAGATAAAGATTAAATGAGTTAGCAATATCTGTAAAATTTCTAATCCAGTGCCTGACTCATAGTAGTAGACATTACACAACTTGTGATTTTCTCCCCATCACCATGGTGTGAAAGAAAGAAAGCAGCTAGAACGGTGAGTCAGCAACCCCAGATTCTAATAGTAGATGTTACACTTGTTAGTCGTGCCTTATGTTAGATCTTAAAGGAAATCACGTATGGGGGTTACTAGATAGGAAGTGGTTAGAAAGTGAGCAAGAGAGGAAGAGGGACAGGAAACGGGCGGAGCATGAACAAAAAGATGAAGAAGGTAGAAAGACACAAATGTGAGACACGGTAAAAAAAGTGGCTTGGCACTAGAGAACATAGCTATTATTAGATGCATTCTGTTTATTCTCTTATTTTTGTTTCTTGCAATATTAAATTACTTACCATTTGTTTTTTAATTTTCTTAATTTACTGGGATAACATCAGTTATTAAACTTACATAGGTTTCAGGTATACAATCCTACAATATGTCTTCTGTATATTGTATTGTGTGTTTACCACCCCAAGTCAAGTCTCCTTCCATTACCAAGTATTTCCCCTTTACCCTCTTTTACTGTAATATTAAATTATATTTTAGACTTTGATTTCAATCTCCCAGATTTCAAGCTCTTTAGCCAAGATATAGCCAGCGGGCATTATTAAAATGCTTTTATATGCTTTTATGCCATTACATACTTTTTGAGTATTTTTTCCTTCTGGAATAGTCTACTCTTCTGTCAAGCCTTAGCTAAATTACCACTTGTGAACTCTTCCCTTCAAACCTACCTCACCCTGATGTGTGCACAATTGCTGTCTCCACCATGTCTCCATAATAAATGAATGCCATACATCCCCTGTCATGCTGTAGTGTACATTATGTGTATACACCTGCTCTCCAGCAATAGTGAATGGCTTAAGAGATGAACAGTTTTGTCTTCATATCCTAAATGCTTAGCGGCCATTTGCCAGCAAATTGGAGCTCACAGTTAATTTCTGGAGTAGCCTCTACAGGGGCAGTTAAGCAGGTGAGAGAAGCAAAGTGTTTCTTTCCTTCATCGGCTTCTGCAAAGCAGAGGCAGACAGCCTGCTACCCCTGGTCAAGGGGGCCGGGAGGAAGCCTCTGCCCTCCGCTGTCACAGCCCAGTACTACAGAGGACTTGACATAACTGTCCAGCTCCTTCTCCAATTCCTGGGGCCGGGCAGCGGGGACTCGGCTCTGGGGTGTCCTGGCGTTGCCCAGATACTGTTAGGCCTCTCTTTCCCCAGGGCTTGCTCTGTTCTTTTCTTTGCCCCACAGTTTCCAACTGATTTCATTTTTCCCACTAAGGACCAAGTCTTGAAGGGCTCCAACTTTTTCTGCCAGAACTTCACCAGAGCTTATGTCCTCACTTGCACCTGGCGGCCGGGCTGCCTCAAGAGTGGTGAGTAATTTGTACTTAAGGCAAACTTTTAATTGAAGAATAACATCTACACAGAAAGCTGCACAAATCAGAAGATTACAAATTGGTAACCTTTCACAAAGTGAACACTTTTGCAACTAGCACTAGATCAAGACACAGAAGGTTTCCTGAACCTCAGCAACTCTTCACATCTCCTCTGCGTCACTACAGCCTCCTCATTAAGGGTAACCACCATCCTGGCTTTTAACATTATAGATTAGCTTCTCTAACCTTGAACTCTTATTTCAGTGGGGTCATTCCGTATGCACTCTTTAGTATCTGGCTTCGTCCACTCACCATTATACATGTGACATTCATCCATGTAACATATGCATGTTATGTGCGGTTTCATTGAGCTCATTCTCATTGCTGTATTTAATTATTTAAATATACTACAATTTATTGTTCCTTTTACTAAATGAGCATTTGGGTTGTTTCCATTTCCAGTGCATACTGAAATAGGAGTAGAAGAGATTAGTTATGTGAATGTTCAACTTTAGCATATACTGAAGCTGCTAACTGTAATTTAGGATTAGTGGTAAAGTGACGCCATTGAGGTGGTGAGCCTTCTAGAACTCCTAGTGTCACCTCCCCTCAAATTTTCATGAACATCAGTTTCTCTGATTGCAAGAACCTAACCTTCCTCAGTATCTTTGCTTAGCTATGTTCTACTCATCCTTTAAAATTTAAATTTAACAACATTTCCTCCATGAGTAGTCCCTTAAACTCTGATCCATCCCTGTTTGGGTAGGACCGCAGGGGTGTGTGTGTGTGTGTGTGTGTGTGTGTGTGATAACATTCACATTTATCACAACACTAACCCACCTTGCATGTTACTTATCAATCTCTGGCACTATAATATTATTCCCTTGGAAGGCAGGGACTCCAGTATTTACAAAACCTCATAGAAGGCATATATATATATATATATAGCATGTGCTCAGGTAATGTTAGAAAACTGAATGAGTGAATGAATTCTTTTGGAAAGGATACCTGTGAATGGAAGGGAATGATTGAGCAGTGGTATTGTACAATCAGGTGTGATTTCAACAGGCTGAAAAGGAAGGTTTTGAATTTAGAGAGGGAGGGACGGAAGGCAGGATGGTCTGGACTTATTAAAAAGGTTCAATAACATGTGATGGCTGGTAGTGATTTCAATGCAAGAAGAAAAAGGAAAGATATTTGCTAGTCTACATGGCTGAGAGAATGAGCTTTTAACAGAAACAAACAAACAAACAAAAGGACTCTCTGGTGGGGGTTAAGTAAGTGGGGAAGTAAATAATAAGCTTTTTCAGGCAAGATGAGTTTAGGTTAAGGTGACAATGTGGCATCTTAGGTAAAAAATAATTCCTGCAGACAACTAGAAACAGAGAATTCAAGCTCAGGAGAGACTGATGAAGGGACTAGATATAGATCTTGTAATTAAACCATGGAGGGTCTAGTTTACAGCAAACCTAAGGGAATAGTTGAGGCACCTAGGGAAATGTGAAGAAACAATGTCAAAGGCAGGAGGAAGACAAAGAAAGAGGCAGCAGAAGAGGCAAGGATCAGCCTGGTAGTTAGAGAGCCAGGATTTGTGAAAAAGTAGGAACCAGGGGATTTCAAGGTGGAAGGGGTTGGTAAGAGTGTCAACTGCAGAGAAGAAGTTAAAGGCTGCTGCTCTGTGATTAACAGACCAGTAGTTATCTGAGTGAGCTGTGATTTGCAACTTTAAAAACACTTTCAAAATGACTGTTAAGGTGTCCTTCAAATCTTAGAACTTCAGATGTCTAATTTAACTCACTCCTTTTGAAGTAAGCGAAACCTAGAATGCAAAGCTTAAACGATTCATCCAAGAGAGACATACAAACTGACAACCCAAGCACCTAATCCAGCCGACAGTTTTGTTTGGACTACATGAAAATGAAAATTTTACCTTCAATTTGTCACGATCCTCATTAATCTTTAGAGCCTAACAACTGGCCTGCTTCAAATATCTAAATTACCCGCCTCAAAACTTTGGACATTTGAATATGCAAACTCTAGTCTAAGGTTACAAAGATAACAGTAACAATTGGGCAAAAATTATGTTCTTTAATGTTCTCTGTCATATTGCTTATTTTCTAAAACTCATAAATAACATTAATAAATTCTATTGATGCACTTTTCTGTATAACTTCAGTTTACTTAAATCATGGCCCAGGCAATGTGTTAGATCATGATTAGGGTGGCATGCCAAACTAAATATGCAAATATAATGTAAACATGTAAAATATACCTGGGAGTTGTAGATCAAAATCAGTGCCAATAACTCAACAGGTAATTGTCACCAAATTTCTTTCCTCATTTTTTATTCCCTTGTGCCCCTCCAGGTCATCTTTATAAACCAAGACTACAAAAGATGCCTTAATACCTTCAAGACGGCACTAAAATCAAAAGGATCAACAAGCTCTAGAATAAGAGTCATTTTTCTCCTCCTTAGATAAAACATAGTCCAGGCTGTTTTGCCATTAATCAGTCTATAGGCCCTGAATTCAGATATTCAGCATTTGTCTTGGCTAAAGATCTATTAACAACCTCTAATGAGAGGAGTTAAATAATCATTTTTTTGAGAACAAAAGTAAGAAAACATGCATAATCCTCTGTCTAGTTGATGGCCTTTATCTCTGATGTAAACACATCTGTGTCTGTAATCACAAAACAAAAATACCATGTTTATTTAAGTGCAGTAGACTTTATTTAGAGTATGATTTATTTGAAAAGTTGACTCAGAAAGCTAATAGAAGAGATTATACTATGGATTAAAGAAAGAATAATGCAATATGGATTAATACCAAAATCAAGAGGCTTACATTGTGTTTGATATTGTATTACTGAAGCACAACTCAATGGTATCAAACAGGTACTTTAAATACTTATGGTATACTTAGGGTTTCAACACAAGATTTGAAAAACTGAAAACTCGAGTTTGATATATTTCAACGATATTTAGCTTTTCACTAGAATATTTGAACATCTTTAATAAAAGATAACTGCCAATTAATTACTGAAAAGAAACCTTAGGCTTCTCAGAAATACTATATACCATGCTTCATTTCAGTCAAAATAGACTCATTAGACTTGATGCCCAAATCTCTAAAACAAAGAAATGAATTGTGAACTTTCTGATAAATAAGGTTAGAACAAACCTCTTTATTAATATTTCTATCAAAAACCATTCTTTGATTAATGCTTTACAGGGTATAAGACTTTCTGTTCACAAACTTCAATTTCCCAATCACATCAACAGATGAAAAGGAAATTACTTTTGCCCATAAGGAAAACTTAATGTATGAAACAAAATGTTCTACCATTGAATAAAGTCTGATCAGCGTTGTGCAGAAGTATGGTACCGCTTACTCTGCAGGCAGAAGGCATGTGGCTCAACACGCACGGCAGAATTCTCCCAGCCTTGCCATTTGCTTAGCTGTTGGGGCTGGGATTGAGCATAAACTTCAGTGAACATCAATTCTGGTTTTTAAGTGTTTTTTTAAAGGCTGTGTATTCTAGAATTTAAAATTCTCCATGACCTCTTCCCCCTTTCACATATATTGCATGTCTGATGAAAGGGGAACCTAAAACTGTGGATATGAATGCAGTAGAGGCTAAAACTGGCATGAGAGGTCAGGGGAAGCATGAGGATAAACAACAACCCAACTGTGTTGTTGATTTCTGCTCTGAAATGTTACAGAATGGGCCAATCCCCAGACACTGGCAAATATAAAAACATAAAAATTACTACAAAAATTTTTTCACGGTGGCCTGTGAACGTGCTCACAATAATTTACTTATGGTACCTATGTATTAAGTTGCTAATTTGAATTTATCCAGGAACTCTGATAAAGTTCAGAAAATTTTAGAATAACTTGAATATAATTTAATTAGCAATTACAAATTATTTTCTTATTTAAGTTATAAGAACTGGTAAAATATTTTTAAAGTTATTATATAATTAAATGAAAAAAATCAAGGCTGACACTGATTTTTTTTTCCTAGAGTTCTTGAAAGAAAACTAGTGTTCTACTAAATCCTACTTACTACCTTCTTTAGCTGCTCTGTTACCTTGATACCCTATGGCTCTTGTTATTTATTTACCTGGTTTTGTATTCTCACCTGAGGACATTTTTTCATTGCTTTTACAGAGAGTAGAAGGGGGAGAGAAATAGAGGGAAACATTGATGTGAGAGAGAGACACTAATCAGTTGCTTTCTCCTATGTGCCCCGACCACAGCAGGGGACTGAACTGGCAACCTGGGTTTGTGCCCTGACCACGAATTGAACCTGCAACCCTTTGGTCTATGAGATGACACTCCAACAGAGTCACACTGGTCAGGGCCCAAATGTCTCTTTTATGCCTTTTCTATTCACAGATATTATATCTATATGTTTATATAGATATGTTTCTTACCTATTTATGTATATTTTCATTTCACAAGTGCTAAGAACTCATTTGAACCAGGCTTTCAAAGTGAACCTTTCATTTATACTTGTTTCCTAGAGAAGTTACACAAACATCAAAAACAAATAAAAAATGTAGACTGAGAAATTACAAAATTTATGAACCAAATGTGCTCCAGAAGGCGGACACTCCATCCTCACCTGTAGAAGTACGAACATCCCCTGACTGTGTTGTGAGTGAAATGTTCCTGAGTCTTCTCATTGCCAAAGTCTTCCAGTGGATCTGACCACAGGATGTCGCACATAGGTCCATAAGCAGGTGGTTCTTTGAATCGGTCTAACTAAGAAAAATAGAAGACAGAGAGCAAAATACTAATCTTTGGAAACTTGGAATTCTGAAAACAGAAGAAACCAGGATTTTGCCATAACCAACTTCCTCTCCCCAAACTCAGAGCAGCATGAACTGCGAACTGCCCTCTCGGCCTCTCTTCTGTCAGCTCGCCTTTCTCCTTGGTTCCTCCCCATTCTTCTACTTTTCATCTCTCCAATTTTCCTTCCTTCTTCCCCTCAATGAGTTCATTTATTATCTGTCTTCACCTCACCCTTTACGTCCATCTTGCCTCTTTAATTCCTAACTCTTTACTCCTTTTTTTTCTCTTTCTCCTATTCTCCCTTTTATCTCTCTTTCTCCCCTACCTTATTTTATTTATCCAAATATTTTAGCCATTATCAGTTGATATGACTCTATCTGTGTTTCATTTCTTGGGGAGGAGCTTTAATTTTATTTTATCTTTGGAGAAATTTCTTCTACTGCTTCCATGAAACTGTGATTTAGAAATGTGGATGAGAACGACTTACAGTGTTTATATTTAAGAACATGATTTTGAGAGCAGACAGCTTTCATCTTAAGACTGGCACTGGTTTCATGACATTTCGGATATTCACTCATTAGGGGTTATCTCAGTGTTTAATTAAAGTACAAGCCTACTCTAGTTTATCTTACTGGTTATAAAACAAGAATAATGATAAGCAGAGTAAAATAAGCCCAAATTTAGCTAGTTATTCTTCAGCTTACAGTTCTAAGCTTCACAGTTTTACCTGAAGCCCTCATATAAAATCCATTTTCCAGCTATAAATGTTTAGCAAAGTTGCATTTCAATTTTAAATGGTGCATTTAGAAGGTATGAGCAATACAACTTGCAAATGACATTTCACTAACAATTTTGTAACACTGCTGTTTTCCTTTATTTTATCCCAACTTAAGTTGTTATTAAAGGGTCTTTAGTAAAGTTAGCAGATATTATAGTCTCTTGAAAAGAAATGCATAAAACAGCTATGAAAACCCATTAAGAATTGATATTCTTCACTGTCAATATTTTAACATTTAAAATAAACCCATAGGAATAGGTGGACAGGTGAATACATAAGGCTGACAGCCAACCAAATTATCTTTTTGTCCTGAGACATAAAAGGTGATATAAATCATGATTTTGCTACACACTATTTTGAAAACTAATATCTAAAAGAATAAAGCAGTATTTCACATTTTAATCACCCAAAGAAAAACTTCAAAACGAGACCCTCTATGTTTTAACCATTATGTTTTCCATAAAATATGCATTGCAAACTTAGACTTGTTTAAGAGATTTGAATAATTTATGCCTTTGGAACAATTCATCCTAGCCAAATAATACTTATACATAAAAATACAGAATTTCCTTCTGAGAAACAAGAACTTATTACTAGGTGTAGAACAGCAGAGGAGGGGAGACATTCTGATTAATGTGACTCCTAAGCTGTAGGTTTGGTAAGGCAACCAGAATACAGAATTTCTTCCGGAAATGTTAAAAAAATGCTTTCAGAAATTAATACTGTCTACGGTAAAAATAAACAACTAAAAAATTCATTAAATAAAGTGTGGTGGAAACTCTTATTAACACATGGCAAAATGCAAACCTCAAAATCATTTTATGGCTAAGAGTTTAATGACACATACGAAAATTGAACATAATATCTGAAACACGCAAGTCTTGGGGATAGTAGGTGATATGTTAAAAGTCTACTTAATTTATGAGAAGTTTAGTTATGTATCTTATGAGTCCACCAAACTGTATAACAGTAAATCTGTTACATTCATGCAGAAAGTGAACCACTCTATATTTGAACTCCATGACCACGTTGTAGTGTCCTGTCTCTATAGTACATTATATATAGCACAAATATCAATGCTTGGTGTGCTACAGGCACCGAAAGCAAATGTATGTCTAATAAAAGGACACAAACACACTAGGCAGAAAACAAAGGTTCATTTAATGTACTTTCGCTTGATTTTAAAAATAAAAATCATGTATTTTCTTTCTAATACAAAAGTAAATACAATATTATTTTTATTCTTGAGGACTTGAACCTTAATGAAAGAATATTAAGGTAAAATTTGAATGTTTTACTTCTCTAAAATAGTCTTTCTTTTGAACCAATGAAGAATTTTGAGCATAATGAAAGAAATAAAAGATTGTCTCTTCCACTATATAAAAGTATCCCAGGTTATTACATTTTTTCATATGAAACATATTTCCACATTCCATCTAATTCATCTTTTTGGCTAAAACAATACGAAAACTGATGTTAAATTAAGTAGAAAATACCTCTTTAAGTAAAACTGACTGTTTTTTACTCAATACAATCAATAGAATATTCTCATAGCCTTTGTTACTTTAAAGTTTTAAGCAGCAACGGATTTTAAAAAATAATGTCAACATATTTTAAAGGTCAAGTCGTGATATTTTCCCAAGAGCAAAGCACATTTTCTAATTAAAATATACCACGCTCTCTTGGAAGCAAACCAAAGGGAAATAAAAAGATATACTTTTTTTTTTTTTTTAGCAATCAAATATTTTGCATTTCTAATGACATGTCAAATGGTAAGGTGAGGCTATAGAGATGAAAACTCTTCCAAGTATAAATGTATCTTTCTTTCTGGAAAAAAAATAATACAAAAGAGAGATTCATGACCACTTAAATCATTTTCGTTCAAAAGGATAAAGTTAGTGATAAAGGCAGGGAAATCAATGTCTTGTCTTTATTACTGAAGCACATGGAATGATTACACTTGGAAAATAACAGAACTTACTTTCCTGATATCATCTAACGTGTTAATCTCTGGAGACAGACCACCGTGTACACACAGGAACTGCTGGTTCATCAGGGCGGCCAGGGGCAGGCAGTCAAAGGCGTCCATACAGGCATCATAGACACGTTCTGAATACTTTATTTTACCTTTTAAAACATGATTTTAAAAAATATTTACTCTCATGATTTCATAGTTAGAATCATCTCATGGAACAGTTTTATTTTTTAATGTTTTCATGCCAGCATCATATTAGCATATAACTATACACTGCAAAGTTCCAAAACATGATTAAATAAAATTTTTAAAAATTATACATTACTATTTCAATTTACTGTTTTTTTGAATTTTTGTTCTTTATGCATGTCTTCCAGTTTTTAGTAACTTTTTCTTAAGCAGAGAACTTTTGTATATTTTCTTGTTAGTTATCTGCAGTTGTATGTCCCAAAATATACACAACCAAGTAGGAGGCCAACAGAAAGATGGACATAAAACTGGCTGATTTACCTAAATGATCTTATAGAAACTAGAGGGCAAGGGATTCTGTAAAGATGTTTCTGTATCACTATGCGGTGTTTTTCTATTATTGGAGTATATCTAATGTTTTGAAAGAAGTCACTATGTGCCATTGACTATAGGACGAAATGAGAGACAATTTTAAGTTTCATGAGACAATGAGAAAAATTGAGAGGAGGACTTCATAAAATATGTATTAAGTATTCATAACTCCTAGTGTTTATATCTAAAGGAAGACATCATCTTTAATTCTATAAAATCCACTAGAAGTTAGCAAATGTGCTGTGTCCAAAAACAGGGGCACAAGGTTGAATCTGCCCTCCATTTGCTTTTCTTGAGGGAGCTGAGACTAAAGGGGAGGATATTATCCCAAACAGCATGCTGGTTATTTGTTTTTAATATTCTTATTGATTTTAGAGAGACGGCAGTGAGAGAGAGAGGCAGACATACATTGGTGTGAGAGAGAAACATCATTTGGTTGCCTCCCATATGAGCCCCAACCAGGGATTGAACTCGCAACCTAGGTAGGTATGTGCCCTGACCAGGGATTGAACCCTCAGCTTTTTGGTGTATGGGACGATGCTCCAGCCAACTGAGCCACACACAGGTGCATTCTGGGTATTTTAAAATGATAATTTAATCACTGTTTCTTAAGATAAATTACATCAAATATTAACTCAAAGTTTTAGGGAAATTTATAGAGAATTTCTAATTTAAAAAGAGATTCTAAACTCTCTTAACTATCTATGCTTACAAAGAAATATGAAATGACATAGTGTATTTTTTAAAAAGGTGTTTCACTTTGAAGCAATAGATCATATTGTAATATGATTTCAACATGGATTAAAATGATTATTTAGCACTTCTCTTGTTAAAGGAAGAGGCTTGAGATATACTTACATTCTTGTTTAAATGTGAAATACTCTGTTAGATGTCTACATTCATGGTTTCCACGGAGTAAAAACAGTGTTTTGGGGTAAAGAATTTTCAAGGCCCACAAATACAGCACACACTGAGAAAAAAATAAGAATATATATAAATATTGCATTATTATACTTAAGCATCCCATTGCTGACATATCAGGAAGACATCAATCAAAAGTGCTACTGTGACCAAAAGCCCCCAAAGGCTAGATTTATTAAGGAGAACACTGAAAATCAAGCAGAAAACATTGCTTTGGTAAAAAGCCAAGGTTTATGTATAAATAATATATAAACAGGCACTGGGGATCTACATATCACAAGAAAACCATGGACTACACACAGTCTGTTGGAAGTAGCCTGAAAGAAAATACACTAGAAAATGAAAATATATTGATGTAAAAGTATGACAAGAAATGTGATTAGCAATTAATAAATACAATAGAAGACATCTCTGTATAAAGCTAATTATTATTTTTTAAAATCAGGAACAAATGGAAGAAAAGGAAAGGAAAGGGAAGACAAAATTTGAAAACAAACACTGACGAGCTCAGGCTGACTCGGATAGTGTCCTCTTCACCTCCATTACCTTGTCTTTTAGTTCAGTGCTGTTGGTATATAAAGCCATAAGTCTGTTTGTTTGTTTGTTTTATATGTAAATATAATTAAACTGAAGGCCAGAGAATCTTACTATAAATGCTGCTAGTAGCTAGGGGAAATATTTCATATACATACCTTAAAATGCTCAAATTTAGTTAGCTGGGTATTTCAGTTTGAGTAAAAGTGACAGCTAACTATGAATTAGCCAGTTTGGAGTACAGCTATGTTGACAATGTCTTCCTGAAGTGTGCATTAAAATAACTGGATACTCAAATATTAGCATCGATTTCATTATCCTCAACTGACATTCATTAAGAACCCACAGGGAACAGAAAACCACTCTTTGAAAACAAGTACGCTTTTTTTAATCCTCATTAAGTTTATGTTCTAAAAGTGAAGCTAAGAAATTACAGAACCACAAAAATATTAAGACAAGTCTGACTGTGGTTACTAAAATCTGAAACCAAAATACACATAACATTTACATTTTAATAAAAAGCTTTCCAAATATAATAAATTTGCTGGATAATGTCCAGAGGAAAAAACTACTTGCAAATCATTTGTTGTGCTACCTGTGAAGAATAATCGTGCCTGACAATTATTAAGTGAGTGGAAATAACTATGACTATAGAGCCTAAGTTTTGGAGAAAATAATAATTTTCAGAAAGAATATGTATTATTGTGCTTTTGAAAAGAAATAATATCTTCAAGCAAGATATCTCCAACTATATAACTGTGATTAAAGTAAACAAAAATAAGGAGTGGACATCAAATTATATATATACTTGTGTGTGTAACTTTAATTTTCCAATTACCTTCTTTTGATTATAGTCACTAGCTAAAGTTCATGTGAAAAATGATATTACTATTTCTGAGAAGTTGACCAAGTGGCTTATTCAAGTGATACGTGAAGCATCACGATCTGTTGATACGTGTAAAAGTTCCCTGCTGGTGGGCAGTAATGCGGCTCAATGAGTCTCGGATTACTATGTATCAGGTTTTATGAGTACACTTAACGTGTTTTCAAAAAAGTTTGTATTACTCAAACTTGTCTTACATTTCAGAGATGATATTTATAAACCATTATCAATAGTCATAAGAGAACTATATCCAATTTAAAATTTATAAGGTTGTACCTTATATACTTACACATACGAGTATATATAAATATACATACACATTTCCAAATTGGTTTTAACTTTTGATGTCTAATTTCAAATAGAAATGTTCATGCTGTAAAGTCTTTATCAATTATACTGAATACTTACTTGTTGAAATTGCTATTTCTATACTGAGGGAAAGAACACATGTTTTGGCTATACTGTAGTTATTTTTTAGAAAGCTTTTCTTTATCTTTTGTTTCTACTAACATATAATTTATACACAATGAAATGCATGTATTTTAATGTATAATGAAGTGTTCATATATGTATACTCCCATGCAACTACTGGCCAGATCCAGTTACATTTCAACATACAGAAGAAGACTCCCTTGTACTCCCTCTGCATCGATATTCTTTTGGAAATGTAACCATAATACTGAACTATTTAGACTAGTTTTGCCAGTAACAATTTATTTTAAAGCAAAGCTATCATCTCTCCAACTAAAATCTAAAGTGTAATTTTTAATCTCACTCAAATACTACTAGAGGAATCACATTCTAGGATCCATATTTTCTTTTTTGCCATCTGTTAGTGATCCTATTTTGATATCAGCATGTGGCTTTATCACCTCTAGTCTTAATTACTGGGCCTCTTTCGTAACTGAAGCCTAAAAGAGTGATACAAAAATAGTCTATGATATTCTATCATACTTATTTATTTTTTAAGTGATTCAATACATAGTGAATACCCCTTATTATTTAACGGATGTGATGCACTTAGTATAGAGAAGTTTAGAAAATATTAGCTTTTTCTGTAATCTATAAATGAGGAGGAAGAAAGAAACACAGAAAGCAGAAAGGAAGAGAGGGAGTAAGTGGGGGAGGTAGAGAGGGGAGGAAGGAAGGGACAAAAGGAAGAAAAGATAGAGGGAGAGAGGTAAAGGAGAAGAAAGAAAGGACAGAAAAAAGAAAGCAGAGAGAGAGAGAAAGGAAGAGAGAAAGAAAGGTGCAATTTCCAAATTTTTGGCTCAAAATAAGACTCCTGTTTTCACATTTTATTTCCTTCTCCCCTGTGGCAAGAATAAAATATCTTCCCAAACACTGAATAAAACCACAAATGCAGCCAATATGGAAGAAGTGGAATGGTAAATGAAAGGGCAGGGTGGATTGGAGAGTGGAGACCTGCCAACCTTCACCCTCAACATCTGGTGGGAGAGGGCTGCCAAGCACAACACTGTCTTGTGGCAACTATTTTGCCATCTAAAGTTCTAACATCGTGGAGAGCCAAATATCTTCAACAAAACTATAACCTGATATTACTTTTAAAAAGGAAAATGTCTTGTAAAAAAATGTTCACAATCAATAAGAAATGAAATACAAATCAGCTAAATAATTGGGTATTTTCATCTATGTGATAATCAGATGACTGAGCAAAATTTTCCTGAATTAAATGGGGAAGGTAGAAACAGAGGCAAGTTACATTGGCCTTTCTGAACGTGAGATGTCAATTAGATGCATTAATCACTTTTGACTGGACCTTGACTGTCTTTCCAGTCTTACTCTAAATAATTAAACAAATATTTACAATTTAAAATTAGTCTGAGTTACTCAACAGAGAGACTGAGCATCCTCTACCTTTTTATTAATTTTCATCATAACGATAGTCATCTTCTATTTGATATATCTGCCTTCCTCTATGAAGCAACACTAAGGATATAATTTTCTTCATTAGATTAATTGAATTGGCAATTCATACCTTTTAATGATTAGTATTCTTGAAAACTTGCATAGGGGACTAAAGAATGTAAAGAGGAAGCAAGTCAGTAAAAAAACATATATATGGCTTCAAATATAAATCAATCAGCTCTCTAAAATAACTATCTGTGCTGTGGCACATTCCAGTTAAAAATGTCACCTCTCAATCATAAGACAATCAAGCGAAGGTTGTTCACCGGTTGAGAAAAGACCTAAACTCCTGCAATGTCAAATGCAGCTCCTGCAAGACACCATTCACAGGATCTGACAAGCATGCAGGGAAGCAGCTGTGGAATAGCAGTGTGCTAAACAGATGATCAGCTACAGGGAGACAGCCAGACACTCTGCCTTGTGTCTGTGGCATCATTCTGCCACCTAACATTGCTTGCTGCATTGTTTGCTTGTTATTCTTAGGCAGAAGCATGGAACATTGCTTGACTTGCTGTGGTCCATTCTAGTCTATGAATTCACAGCCAATAAACACAACTCTTCGTGCTTCAATGTTTGAGGCCCAGGCCGAGATCTGGATACAAGTACAGCGTGTGGAGGGTGGGGAGGCAGGGGAGGGCAGCCTGCTCTTAAGCTCGAGGCAATGCCAGGCACAATGGCTAGAAAGGGAGCCTGAGGAAGTGAATAGAAGGAAACAGCTGTGCGTGCTTCTGCAATTCTGTTTTTCCCTGCTTTCCCAGAGAAACACACTCAGACATAGACCTATATAGACGCATATGCTTGATCAAAGACTTTAGGTAGCATAATGCAATCATCAGAAAGAGGATGGTATTTGGTGCGAGACAAATTATTACCCAAAACAAAATTACCTCTTTCATCACTACTCAAAAGCTTGCTTGTTTTATTTGGGCTAACTTTGTGGGGAATGGTTTCTGATCTTGGCAAGAAGAGAAGATGGGGGGAGAGGCAGGGAGCGAGTGCATAAAATGAGCTCTATGTATTGCCCAGAGCACATTACCTAGTGCTGTAAATACTACCAGGCAGAGACTGTACGAAATCCGAACCCATTCTTCAAAGCTGATTTGGTAAAAATTAAACTTAAGTGCTCTTCTTTGCCCAGAGGAGAGCCAGAGGAAAATACCTGCAGTGGTGCCCTGAATTATTCAGATGAATGAAGAACATTTTCAAGCCTGTTAGGATAGTACATGCTCCAACTGAGCTCTTATCTTAGGATTTTTCTTAAACCAACAGCACTGTACTCAGAATATTTTATATTGAATGCTGTGACCTTCAGACTATATCCGTGGGAAGAGGGCTGTTTTTGCGTTTCTTCTACCTGAAGGGCATGTGTGAGTGAATGTGAGAGTGTATTTCTGTTTCTGCATTCCTGATGTGTCCATTCTTTCTTTTTTTTTTGGTGGTTCATTTAGTGAAGACACCGCCAGGGTATGGGGTGCAGTGGAAAGAGCACAGCCTTTGAATCCCAGTGCTGCCATTTACTATGTTCGTGACTCTACCTGGCCTAGGTTTCTGCACACATACAAGGAAAACGTTTACATGTTCCTTGTAGACCTCTAAGGGAAAAATGAAATCACTTATACCTTGCAAATAATAGCATTTACAGCATGCAAACAATGTCAGCTTGCTCAATTCACCGTAAAAAGCCCCAAAGTAGTCTCAGTAAGTATATTTTAAATAAATGTCTGTTCCGTTTTAAAAATGACAATATCACTGAGAAATACCAATGTCCCTCAAAGGTCAAAATGCATTTTTTACACATCACATTTTTGTCATTTCTGTATGCATGTGGCAAATCCCTGGGGCTGTACTATCAGACTCTTGGGGTTTCATTAAAGAGCTCATTTTGATGACGAGGACTCTGATATGTGCATCTCAGAACTTCTAAATGTCCTATGATGCCTACATTTGATGTCACCAATGTTTGGCTTCATTCTTTGATCCTTTACTTGAATTTAAAAGATGCATATTACACAAAATAATCACAAGCTCCGTAGTTAAAATATCTACATTAATTGTATGCTAAAAAAAAAACAAAAACTGCTGAGAAACAAGTTAGTGATTACTCCTTCTGAACTTCTTTACTTTAAAGAAAGAGCTCTAAAAAAGCTCTAATTAGGGGGAGTTTAGGAAATTTCAAATGGTTTGAGGCCAGAGATTCAGAAGCCCAAATTCTTCAAGTAAAAAAATAAAACGTAAGTAAAGACCAATAAGATTAAGAAGTATTATCCAAAACTGGACTTGATGAGAAAATGAAGTCCACCTGTGCCATATGTTACTCAAGCACCACGGGATTTAGTACTTTATTACTAAAATTAATCAGAAATAGTGTTATTGCCTTTGATTAGGTAAAAGGAGTAACATTAAGTTGTTAAAAATCATAAATATTATGATATTAAAAAAATTTCCATCACATTCCAGCATTTGGCTAATCAAAATAAGCACTCCCAACAGGGTAGTTTTGGGCGTCCCTTGCTTAGAAAGTGAGCTTCAAGGGAAGGAGAATGCCTATTTCATCGCCATCCCCCCAGCCTTTCAAAGGAGCATAAAAATGTTAAATAAATAAGACGAATTTTAGAGTTACTAAAATAAGTTTTAAAATATCCACACGACTCTGAGTTAAGGGAAGCAGCAGAAACTGGGTACCTCCCATGGTTGTTTTCTGCCTCTGTGGTCTTGCTCAAGTCTGGTTCCGCAGTGAAACCACCTATGGTCATATCAACAAATATGGCCCAAGTTGAAGTAATCGTGCCACTTTTGGGAAACATCCTTTAATGGGAGGATATGGCCTTCTCTTCCCCTTTTTCTTCTACCTGAAGGGCATGTGGGGACATGGTGGCTGAAGCTGGGGTAGCAGTCCTGGGTCATGAGGCTGCCTCCGGAATGAGGCCGTGCACATCAGGGCAAGGAGGCAGAAAGGGTCTGGGCCCTGGCGCTGTGCCTGCCATACTGGCCCGTCCGCAGGCCATTACTGGAGAGAGAAATAAACTTCTATCTTGCTTAAATCATTATTATGTAGGTCTTTTTTCTTTTTTCTTACTCTTGGCAAATACTAGCCCTAATGTGACACAAAGGTCTTGAAAATGACTGCTCAATCACACTTCCCTGCCACGTTCGTCAAGTCGGCCTATTAATGAGGTTTATGAGGTTTACTAAGTTCTTCCTCAACTTTTCTCAATGTCCCTCTTAGCTCAGTCCTACTTGTTCTTTGACTCAGTCTTCTCCAGCCACAGGTAAACTCTCAACAGTCTTCTACTTTTCTACCTTCCAATGGCAATTATTTTCTGTACCTCCTTTATCATAAATTTTTAATAATCAGGTCAAATAATAATTGAATCCTAGATGATCAGCTGTTCTAGAATTTTGATTCTATAGAGCTTCTTTAAGAGTTATATTTTCCTACCTAGATTTAGTTTTCTAAAGATTAAGATTATATATTTCTTCAAATTCTCTACATTCCCAGTCATAGTGCATATGCATTTTATATGCTTGAGAATACGTGTTTACCAAATGGATGAAATTCCAAAAATGTACTTTCTCCTTTTGGATTTATACCAACACCGCCCCTCCTTCCCTCATCATCATGAATAAATATGTAATCCTTCAATGAAGAAAGGATTAATCTATTGGGGGAAATACATAGATATAGTCAGTGAGATTAGGTAAACTGAGTAACAAAAAAATAAAGTTAGTATGACAGTTTTAAAAACAAAAGCTGTTTAAGGGTGACATGATTTTCAATATTAATATTCCTATAGTAAATAAATTATGATGAAAATTTGAAAAACTAGAATCTCTCTTATTTGACTATTATAAATACCTGATACTGGTGTGAGACTTATGTAAATTTGAACTCTACCTTTAAATAAGAAAAATTGTTTTTCTTTTTAATGCTTTTTTTCTGAGAACACTTATGTCAGCTACTATAGCATAAATTGATTCTTTAAAACTTATTTCTGGTCCAACCTTTTCTTTTAATAAAGTTTAATGAACCTTTTCTATGTATGACACCATGTTAAGCACCAGAAAGAATAAACACCTGAATAAAACAATGCTTGCCTTTATTTTGAATGTAATTTCTACCTACCTGAAGCAGATGGGAGGCTGAGGAAGAACATCTACTCAAAGGTTATCTGTGTTGTTTCAATTAATGAGTTTAACAAATTACCCTAGTTAGATGACAGGTGTCAAAAGACAAAACACAGCACTTGTAAGTGTAGTCACACATATTCACACACACAAATGCAGACACAGAGAAACACTTGAACTTGACTATCAATTTACAAAAGTAGCTTATTTTCTCATAATTATAGGCATAACCATGCAAGCACATTCCTCCATATTTAAGTAACTTTAATTAGTTCTCTCCACCGGGAACAGAATTATGTAATGTGAATATGATGTAATTTTTGCAAAGTTACAAATATATAAAAGGTACAAAAGGCAAAATCTTACTTTTTGCCATTTCCTTGGCATCTCTACATATTAAAAAAGCATATGTGAATCAACTGAAAACAGGATATGTACTATCTCAAGAATTAAGTGTATCAGAGTTCCTTGTTACAGACTAGGGATTTCCTTAAGGCAATGATATTCACCATTTTTATTTTACTATGATACTGTTGACCCATTACTGAGCAGCTATAAAGAGATGATGTGGACTTACTTCGATACTGAAGTACCCTCTGTCAACATAGTCCCCTAAGAAGAGGTAGCGAGTGTTGGCAGGAGATCCCCCCACTTCAAAGAGCTTCATCAAGTCAAAGAATTGTCCATGGATGTCACCACAAACTGAAAGAAACACAGAAATTCATTTTATAGTCACATTATTTTAAGATTTTCATTAGATAATAAAATTACAAAATTTTAGAGCCATAAGAAATTCAGAGGTCATCTTAACCAAAACATTATCTTGCAAAAGAGGAAGATAAGAGAGAGATTCCAAAATTATTTAGTGGCAGATCTGACTCTAGCATCCAGGTCTACTAATTCATAGATTAACTGGAAAAATAAAGATAATAACAATAATGGCTATTATTACTATGCATTTAACAATTCTGCATCAGACACTGTGCTAAGAATTTATACACATTTACTAATTTAATAATAACAATGTTGTACAACAGACATTTCCTTTTGCAGTTAAGAGATGAAGCAAAGAACGGTTCAGGAATTTGATATACTCTATATGCAAATAAAGTCTGAATGCAGAACCACTATATGCCTCCCGAAGAAAAAAAGAACTGTTGATATTATCACAAAAACTGTAGTTCTTTGAATCTAAAATGTCATCAATTATAAAATACATCATTATACAGGGGTGGGCAAAAGTAGGCTTTCAGTTGTTCATATGGAAAATAAGATACAATAATAAATAGTAATACAAGAATAAACTCTGTTTCACATACTTGCAACTATAAACTTAATTTTGCCACCGCTGTGCTATGTACCACTGAGAAAGAAAAAAATTCAATTATATTTAAATCATAAAGAAGCAGTTTTTATAAGATGGACTTCAATATTATATGTTAAAAATGAAAAAATAAATCATGAACTGGAAAAAAGTCCTGTAAAACACAATACAAAAAAATCACTAGGAATTTTTATTTCTTAACATTCTCACCTTCTCTTTTAAACCAAAATTCTTGAAAGAGTTGTAGTCTCTTTTCAAAAACCACTTATTTAGTACTTATTATTTAATTTAACTACTTTGAAAGCCCTAAAAAAAAATATTATCTCCATTATACAGGTAAGAAAACAGTGTGGCTAAGAGAGGCTAAGCAACATCGCTGTTAAACATGGATGATCCAGGGTTTAAATTCAGATTTACCTAATTTAAAGCTTTTGCTGTCAAACACCATGTTATACTACTTTTGATATTTTATATGTTTTATATATGTATAGCTATTTAATGTTTTAGAATAGTTTTGTTATTAAATGGTGAATATGCTGTGGTTGTTTCTTGAACACTAAGAGGTTCACACAATGAATGCACCACTGATAGCATCTCACCTGACATGGTTACTGAGAATTAAAAGTGTTAATACTGTAACAGGCTTAGGAGAGTTCCTGGAACCTATGGGTGGCCAAAAAGTCCATTTTTTCCCCATAAGATGGCTCTAGTAGTGCTTAGTTGTCTTCATTTGAAACAATTTTGTTAGATTTCATTGTGACAGCTGTTGTAGCGGCATGCTTTAAAAAAAATCAAAATTGGTGAATTTTTGTGCAGCCATTTTAATATTGAAAATGGAAGAAATAAGCAACATTTTTGGCATATTATGCTTTATTATTTCAAGAAAGGTAAAAACACAACTGAAATGCAAAAAAATTGTTGTGCAGTGTATGGAGAAGTTGCTGTGACTGAATGACTGTCTCAAAAGCAGTTTGGGAAATTTCGCGCTGGAGCCTTCTCGCTGGACGACGCTCCACGGATGGATAGACCGGTTGAAGTTGACAGAGATCAAATTGATTCAACGTTGATTCAACGTTCTACCACACTGGAGATAGCTGACATCCAAATCAATAAAGTTATTGGTGAAAATGAAAAATGTGCCTTTTATTTTACAGAAAAAAACCACATGAACTTTTTGGCCAACCCAATAATATGAACTTGATAAATGGTTACCTCTATGTGATGCCATGGCCCCACCCCCACCCTCCATCCTCTAGTATCCACAGGGAAGTACAGTACAAAAAAATGCCACCTAAGAGTCAAGCCATCTGCTTAGTTGTTCACAGCATCCAATTCCCCATGAGACTAGGGCCTTTCATCTTCAATGTCACTTGGTTTTAACAGCACTTCTAGAACATCCAGGCTTTGACAGGTTATTTTATACCTTCAAGGCAAGGCAAGCTCATCCTTCACAGAAATACGCCCCTGCTTCCTGCACTCTCCTAGCTTCTGATTATTTGCATTTCATATCCAATGGAATGCTGTTGGTGGGCGGGGTACCCAACTAGGGGTCGGCACTGATAGAACCATGATGTTCAAAAAGCACCCAAAACACAGAACCACACACAGGTAATAAAAGCACTCCTTACTGTTGTTACATGATGTTGAGTGGACTCTGACTCCTGCCACCCTGTGAAACAGTGATGTCCACATTGTCCTGTCCTCAGCAGCCCTGCTCGGCTCCTGTAGGTTCCTACCTATGGCTTCTTTTATGGAGTCAATCCATCTCATATTTGGTTTTCCTCTTTTCCTGCTGCCTTCTATTCATATTTTCCTAACATTACTATCTTTTCCAAAGAATTTTGCCTTTTCATGATGTCCCATAGGAGGACAGCTTCAGTTTTGCCACATTTACCTCCAGTGCTGTTTCGAGCTTAATTTGGTCTAGCACTGATTTGTTTATCTTTCTGGTTGCCCAGGGTATCCAGAGTTCTCCTCCAACACCATGTTTCAAATGAACCCATTTTTTCACTATCAGCCTTCTTCACTTTCCAGCTCTTGCATCCTTCCATAGTGCTGAATAACTGGGAATGTGAGAGTGTGGATGCCCTTAGCCTTGGTCTCTAATGACACATCTTTGCTCTTGGCACTCCTTCCTAATTATTCCATTGTTGCGCTTCCAAGTCGCAGCCTTCTCTTGATTTATTGCCTGCAGTCTGCATTTGAATTAATGACTGAACCAAGTGAAGCAAAATCCTTAACAATTTAAATACCTTCATTCTCCAGGGTAAAGTTGTGTATATCTTCTTTAGTCACACTTTTTGTCTTCTAGATGCTCAAATGCATTGCTGCTTTGACACGTTCTTCTTTCACTTTGACAGAAGTCATTTGAAATCAGTGCTACTTCCTGCCCATAAGATGGTGTCATCTGCATTTTCTGAAGTTATTGCTCTTTCTTCCACCAATTTTTACTCCTACCTGTCCTTAGGCTAGCCCAGTTTTTCGTATGATATGTTCTGCATACAGGTGAAATAAGTAAGGAGATAAAACGCACCCTTGTCTGACACTTTTGCCTATAGGAAAGCAATCTGTCTTTCCATATTCTGTCCTGACAGTGGCTTCTTGTCCATAGTACATGACTAATTCGTAACCATCAATATAAAACCACATCACAAGACCATCACTGAAGTCTACCAGCACTCCTAGTTTCTATGGAAAGAGCCTGTCATCTGACTGAATAGTCTAAAGAAATATTATGTTATGCCTTTAATAGATTATTAACAGCTGTATATATTCCCATCAGCAATGTATAAAGTTAAGGTATTTAATGAAACTGCCACATCAAAGATAATGAAACAAAACAGGGTGTTTTTCTCCCCCTGGAACATTATTACCCCTATACTTTAGCGACGTAATGTGCCACAACCCGATGGTTATTTTCCCCCTGAGAAGCCACCCTCCATTTGTTTTTATACTGGAGAAGTGAGAAGTATGGACATTGAGCAGTTGAAACTATTTGGTGAGAATGTGGCTTATCTCCTTCTTGTTTTTTTCCCCTTAAATGGAGTGAATGGGTTGGTTTTGAATGTGGCCATTCTAACATCCTCAGGACAACCAAACGGTGTAAGAGTGAGATGCTTACACATTCATACATTTCTCTCTCTTACTATCAGGAAATAACACAAATTATGCCTAAACAGTCAATTACTAAGTAATATTTAAGCAAACAATTACTTTTGTGTAACTACCTTTTACTAATGCTTCTCCTCCCTGATGACTCTAGCCCACATTAAATAAAACGTTTTTGGAAGTGATTCTCACACACGAGTGGTGTCAAAAACTTTTGATCTACACCTTCTGAGGGAGAATATAGAATTTTGAAGTAGAAAACTGGAAATAACATACAGAAAGGATCTGTCTTTATTTCATAGGGAAGGGAATAGTCTTTAATGTCTTTTCTTGGAGAGCTAGTGATTGAGCTTTGAAATCATAGTCTAAGCGGGGGAGGGGGGGAGGGCAGTCAAGGGGTGTGTGTGTGTGTGTGTGTGTGTGTGTGTGTGCGCGCGCGCGCGTAAAGCCACCCGTCACAAAGGAGGGATTATTTGGAGATTAGTGGTCAGTATAGCAATTAGGGAGTCATTAAACAACTTTAAGACTTTATTCACTGTAGAGTACAGCAAAGTCTGCTAAAGAGAAACATCAATAAACAGCTGGGGCAGTGACAAGGGGCTCTTTGTAGTGAGCTGAGTAAGGCCTTGTGATCTACAGGCTGGACAATGAATCAGTCACAGAGCAAGTCTAAGAGTCCCTAAAGCCCGCACGCTGCTAAGCAGAAAAGATAATGGCCAGCACGTTGAAGACAAACAGGTCCTTCAAAAAGAATCTCAGACAGTGGAAGGAGGAAGTTGGAAAGAGAGCCAGGGCCAAGTCTTTGCCTTACATTTCCTCACTAGAGAAATGCCAGCATCCGTTGAGAAGGGGTTAGGGTCCCAAACAACAACCATGCACACATTACATGAGTAATTAGGTATGCACGTTCAAATCAACTTAGTGACGCTGCAGGTATATCGACATTATAACAATTGTTTTTTCAAGGAATTCCATTCTTTCTAAGCTCACAGTGAATATTAAACTACGACCTTGGAAATATAAACACTAGACAGTACTGTACATATTAGGATGAAATCCCAGTATAATTGCTATACAATTGATAGCTTTTAAAGCACCCACAAAACTGTCATCTTTAAGAGAAGGCATATTTTAAAAATGTAATATAAAACATATACTTTCATATAAAACTACTTAATAGATTTTGATTAATGCTTAGGCTTACACATTGGTCCTGTTTACTTGCCTATAAAAAAGGAAATACATCAAAAAACATAATTGGCTCAGTTTCTTCCTAAGCAAAAACTTTATGTCAATAGAATTCCAGGTTAAAGAAAGTTTACACAAATTAGAATGCACAGGGAGAGAGGAGTAGTTGTTAAACACAAACAATAAATTGCAAGTGAAAAATAGATTTTTAATGGACCAGCATTTCAAAATTGTACCAATATTATGATTTAGAAGTCAAGTGCTTTTAATTCTTGTCTCACTATTTATTTTCCTATAAAGAACTTTTAGTTCCTCCAAAATACTGGCTTTTATTATCTTGGAAGACTTGCATGAAATAGAATAACTTCTACAAGTTTTTCCAGTTCATACTAAACTAACAGATTGTAATTTTTCTTTAAAAAAGATGTTACTGAATCACCAAGCAATTTTCGCCATTAGAGTTCCACTCTGCTTTCAGCTTTATTTATTTCAATCCAACATTTTTCCACAATAGCTACATTTTCCCAAGACAACAAAATTTCTAATGTTAAGGGACTATCATTATGTCTAATTCTCAGCATGAGGAGATTACCTGTTCAATTTATACACGTGGTTTTTGAATCCTCTATCTGCTACATTTTTTTCTTTTCCAAAATCTGCAATTTTGCAGAGAAAGTTCTTGCGTTTAGAGGTTTTGTTAGAGGTTAAACACAGTGGGTATCACAAGTACATATCTGTTTCCCCGCTGGTGATAATCCAGGATTATGTAACCTTTAGTGGGTGATAAATTCAAGTACAAACCAGCCAGAACAAATACGCGTAGGTTATTAGCAGAATGTGTAAATGTCTGCAATCAGGCAATTTTTGAGATAAAAGTAAGTTTATTACAGCATTCACTTATCTCTAGAAATCTGCATCAACTGTAAAGTAAACTAACCAAGAAAAAATAACAGGAGTGTAATTCACTAAAGAGGTACATTTCAAAATAATTAATATTCTCTCCATAGTTAATATTATTTTTCAAATGCTGAACATGTGTTTAGTACTTTGTAAAACACAAAATATAAATTCTTAACTAGGGAACTGTAGTTTGATAGTGCCAAACGATAACAAAAAGTCTCTAAATCAAATAAAAATTTGCTAAACACAAATTTCAAGGATTTTAATAGGGAAAAAAAGCTATGAAATTAAATACAAAACAATAATAGCATCAGTGCAGATTAACAGCCATAATTTCAAACATTTATTTATATTTATAATGTTGTTTTACAAAGACAAATTGTCAGCCAGTGTTAATGAGAAATGTAACAGGACAATTGAAGAAACAATAATGGACTATCTTGTAGGTTACAATAAGCAGAACAACCCAGTACTAAATACTTCATGGGTCCCCTAAATCTCAGTTTATAATTATAATCAGATGCAAGAAACTAGATTAGTCTGCGTTTTTAAACTACTCTATATGATCAAGCATATATAACACCATGTTATATCCACAGTGTATTCCAATCAATAGAAGAATAAATTATTGAAACTAATTTTTATTTATCCTAAATATGAACGCTCTCACCATTGAAATTATTTTTTGAAGTTTCTTTTTTTCCTTCATGGGTTGAATGCTTTACAAGATTTTGCTTACTGGAAGAACTTAATTATTGAATTAGAGTGCATTTTTTTTCCAACTGTTATCACTCTTTTTCCATTTCAGCAACAATCCAAATTTTAAGAAAGCACCTATCTATAAAGAATTCATGACATCATGGAAGTATTTAAGTCATGATTTTGGCTTTGACATTAATACATAATAAGTATGTACTCATATAATACTTACAGTGGTATTTAAATTTGGTCATCACTCTGTTTATGTGTCCAAGTTTGGTCAGTCCTGGAAACTGTCAGTTATTTGACATGTGGATTTATTTACATTATGTAGTTCACTAGACTCTTCATTGTCATCACCAGTCCATTAAGAGTATGGGATAAACACTATAAGTTGATTTAATTTCAGCCAAATGTAAGTAAATTTGTATTTATTTACTTGTATACTATATATGTTTACCTGTAAATGAATGAGCTGTTCTCCTCACTCTTTGAAATACTAATCCTAGGTTTTGGATCCCCATGAACTCCCTTCAGGACCCTGAAAGATGACTCATCACTGTCATCAGATCTAGGGTTTACAAATCTGTGCCTTGAAGTTTCTACCTTGGGCCACCCAAACCTGTATTTTGGGATTAAAAAAAAAAAAATGTTCGCTAGCTGTGGCCACAGTATTCTCTCAGTTTGGCTTTTTGTTTTTTCTGCATGGGCTACTTCTTCCTTGGGGAGAGGCAGCACATTGTGATGGTTACGAACACAAACTATGTACCTAGACCTCAAGGTTTCATAACTGCTCTTTGTTAGTGCTTTGGTTCCTCCTGATTGAACTTAATCAATAAGCTCTGGCCTCTTAGTTAATCATTATTTTACTCATTCTCCCTGAATCAGCTTTATTATCTATGGAAGCCATGGATTATTCCAATTTGCTTTTCCCAATCTCTTCCTTTATATGGGCATACTCTATTCTTTTTTTACTACATTTCTTAGACTTGGAGCATTTTGCCACTTCTGCAACCAGGACAAGATACTTCATCTTTGCAGGAGACCACAGATACCTCATCTAGAAGGGGTTTCATCATAAACCTGTTTTTAATAAGTTTTTGTTAACTAAATGAAATAATATAAGGGAGAAAAAAGCTTAACACGCTTGTGGCGCATTGAATATACAGACTCAATGTGAAATAGTAGGCGTGGAAGCAATTCCAGAGGCTGTCTACCCAAAAACACCCTAAATGTTTTGCCAGATTTAGATAGATGATCTAAGTACCTGTAATTGGTGTAGTCATAAATAAAACATACAAAAAGCTGCTGTATTTTTTCCACTTTTTATTCAAATACTATCTTATATTGAAAGCTGTTAAGGCTAAAGTCAAGTAAACTAGGTCTCATGCTCCCCAACTTTCATTTTCTAAGACTGGAAATATCTCCAAATGACTTTAGTGACATTACCAAGCTTTCAATGGGTAGCAACACCGTGCCGAATTTCCAGGTAGTCTCATTTTCCTTTTTTTTAAAATAAATCATTTTTTATTGTTATTCTATTAAAGTTGTCCTTGCAGCGGAGCTCATCTACAAGACTACTGTGTTCCATGGCTGTGTAATGGTACAGAGGAATGTTTTAAAGCTGAAAGCGACACAGTAAATAGAAGAAATGTAAGGTATTTCGCCAAATGGATTTTTTCTAAAAAATATGGAATGCTTCACGAATTTGCATGTTATCCTTGCACAGGGGCCATGCTAATCTTCTCTGTGTCGTGCCAATTTTAGTATCTGTGCCGCTGAAGTGAGCACCAAATGTGTTTTTTAAAGAGCCGGCTCTCACAAGATTTCTGGAAAACTCAGTTATGAAAAATCTTCTAAGTAGGAAAAAAGTGAGTCATCTCTTATTCTTGTCATGATACTCCTACAATTTTAACAATTGAAAATATTATGTTATTTTTAATATTTTTAAAACTCAAGGAAAGCAAATTAATGATATTTAATTCTAGAGTCCACATACCCATCATTAATTTGGCAATCATAGGCAGTGGGCATATTAGATAGGGTTTTTACCTATCACTGACTTTCAAGTAGTCAGCTATATTTATGCCTACTAGTAAGTATACACAAAGCTAATAAGTGCTCTTTCTACAAAACAATAGTTAAATGACTTACTAAAGAGATTAAATGAATTAAATGCTATCATTTCCTCAGTAAAAGTATATAAAGCTTATTTGTTATATAAGGCATATGTAGAGATGGATATTTTAATTCTTAATTGAGCAATTATTAAAAAATATATGAACAACTTAGACATGCTAGAACACATTCATTTAAAACTTAGTTAAGAAAAGTATTTTCTGGAATATAATTCTAACAAAGGCAATAAACATTTTGAAATTCTGCCTAATTTCCCTTAATCTATCATTTCCTTATCTATGTTTCACTAAGCAAATATTTTGGAGTAATTTATTCATTTATATATCTGAAAATAATCAAAAACATTTACTAAGTGTGCTGTATTAAAAGGATGAATAAATAACATCAAGACTGATAACTTTTTACTTGTGTTCAATCATATTGAGACAATAAAGAAATAGAAGGCATGAAACTTGGTCTCAAGAATTTTACAGAATACTTGAGAAGACATACATATACAAAGTGGTAAAATTATTGGCTTCCTGGCATCAGAGCGTCACCCTCCATTCTGAAACTTCCAAATACCAGTCAAGAAATACGGGTTTAAGACTTATGTCTCCCATAAGTATTTCCTATGGGCAGATCACCTCACTGCCTGTTTACCATCTGCCAAATTTCTTAACAGAAGCAGGAGAATGTGTAATTTTCTAAAAATATATGTCCAATTATGAATACTTCACACTTTTAGTAATGTTTTTATTTTGAAATTTCAAATTATATTAAGGTATGAGATTGTTTTGTTTATCCAAAGGGAATATCAATTTAAAACTTTGAAAACTTGTAATAAGTTATCTCAAATTTCCATTTCAGAGCTAACGTTCATTCAACTGAAGACTTCTTTTATGGAGCAAAATGTATTTCATAGTGATACAAACCATCAATTTTTTTTATTTCTTTGAATACAACTAGGGGTCATGGTTACCTAAACTGATCTAAATCATAACATCCATGAAGTACTTGTATATTGTGCACATTTACACAGGCTCTTGCCTCCAAATATGCATGATCATGTCATATGTTTCTGTTTCTTTGGCATTTGACAAACATCTAATTAAATTATGCAAACACTATGTTTTTCTAACATGTTACATCTGACATATAAACTAAATGATCATGGCAAATTAATGCAGATGTTTGGAAAACGCAAAATAGCTGCCAATCATCATATCTTGTGATTCACTGGTAATTATAATTTCAAATTTAGGTTAATTTCCATCAATTAAAAATGATGAATGTTTGTTATATATTTGAATTGCTAAAAAGACCAATCAGGATGGTCAGTCAATTCTTTTCCTTCCCCTTGACAAAATAGAAAAAATTGAAAAGCACGTTCATAATGTGTTTGGTGAATTATTAAATTGATTTTTACTAGGAAAACGTTTGTTTTATAAAATCACATAATTTCAAGTTATATTTCCTTATAGGTCTACTTCATTAAATTTCCAGAACTTTTTCCGCCCTCTGTATTGCTTTTTTAATGTATTTTAAATAAAATTTTTTGATGTTCTTGATACATATAAGGCTATCTTTTAGAATAAGATCTGTTATTAATCATGTCACAAATTGAACTACACTTTACTAAAGAACATTTTAACTGTACTATGATGATTTGATACTTTATATGGAGAGTTCACATGTTAGAGCAAGCTGTGACTAATCCTATAAAACAGACAACTTCATAAACTAGGGTATTTTATTCAGTTTTAATTAGCAGGTATTTATTAAGCACCTCCTATATGACAGGTGTTCTAGAATTAAAAAATGGTCATTCTTGAAAACTGGTGGAAAGACAAGATTATATCCTTATGAAATATTTAAAGAATAACAAATAATTTTATGGTAAAGGAATATAAATACAATTAATTCCATTAAAAATCTTAAGGTATATTTGGGATATAACACACACATGAATAAGGACTAGATAGGGCTTCCAACTGCTTAACTGCTATTAATTTGACCTTTCATCAATAATACACTGACCTTTGACCACGGACTTACTCTGGCCTCTGGACATGTGAAATGTGGGTGACTAAAAAAGTTTCAGGGGGTCTAGCCTAGAGGCTTCTTAACATTTCAAATGTCTCAGACCTAGAGAAATGAATAGAACCAGACTCTATTCTCTGTTTCCTACAGATGTCCCCTGGGAAGTGGTAAGAAGCCAAAAACAAGGAGCTTAAATTGTTTGCAGGCATGGCAAGTATGATCCTTTCCTTCTGTTTCATGAATAAGTAATTTTCCTCTCAGCGGTGCTAAGTCATCCTGACCACCTTTGACCTGCCCTTGCTAAATAGTAAGACCAAGCAAAGACCAGTGCGGCAGAGCACACACATTGGCTTCAAATGTGTTCTGTAGAGCTACAGGGCCCATGAGAAGTGTTGGCGTCATACTATAATAAGCTCTACTTTCATGTTATTATTATTTTTTACCTTGGAGCCCTACACGAGGCTTCTTTCTTTCTCTGCATGTATGTGTGTACTGGGGGGGGGGGTAAGGAGTGAGGGTTAGATAGATTCCGCTGCTTAAAGCTTGTTAAGAAAGACTACTGATATAGAGCCTTACAGGAAATCAGAAATTATGAAAGTAAAGGTTGGTTGGCATTGTCAAAGAAGACTTAACCAAAGAGGAGTGACTTGCAGTGCTGATATAATTTGTAGTAAACTGAAAATAGGAGAAAGGGATCTTTAGGCAGAAAAGTGGAAATGAACTAGAATAAGTGCACTGTGAAAACAAATAAATACATAACAGGATTGATTAGAAGGTATATGTGAAAGAGCAGGAGATAAATTAGAGTCGAAAGGCGACATTAGATTATAAAGGACTTGGGTTTCAGTACAAGATGTTTTAAGAAGAAGGAAGACAATCCCAGTAACGAGAGAAAGTAAGTGTGACAGGTCTGTGGAGAATCCAAGGATGTAGAAAAGTTGAAACCAAGGTTGCTTTCAATTAGAGATTCACTGCAACAATAGTCATAAGACAATGAGGTCTAGTGTTATGATGACAACAGTGTGAAAAAATAAAAGGGTCCAGAGAGAACACTCTTATACATCTATGCAACTATTAAAATTAAACAGTAACCGAAGTCATTCATTTGTGTCCCAATTCAATGTACATTAAATTCTTGCAACCTTCCTACAATATCCCATTGGGTCAGACCCTAAAAATGTAACAGAACAACTTAGACATAATTGATCCCGTAATGAAGCAAGTGTGTAATGAGGGACACTGAACCAAATAATACTAGAGTGCTGGCTAGAATGGCAGAGATTTTCTTTCTCCTTTGCTCACTGCTATATTCCTTCTGCCTGGGATAGTACCTGAGACATTATATACATGAGGTCTGTCCTGAAAGTATCCATCCATATACTATGAAAAATAGAGACATTTATTGAAGATACAAGATACAAGAAACATTGTACATAGGACAATGACGCCTCAGTCCCCTTCAGAGTAGGTGCCTTGGGATCTCACATAGTTCTCCTAATCATTATCAGTTGCCCGGTCATATTTTCCTGAATCTCATCGATGGCCTGGAATCTCTTCCCTTTCAAACGTGACTTTAGTTTTAAGAAGAGCCAGAAGTCACAGGGCACCAAATCTAGGCCATAGGGGGGCGGAGTCACCTGGATGACTTGATGTTTCACCCCACTTTGCATGAGATGTGATGTATGAGTGGGCACGTTGTTGTGATGAAGCTGCCAAAGAATGAGAGTTCTATCATTCAAGTTAGGAAGTTTGAACTTCATCCAAAGAGGAGCCATTGAAGGGGTTTGGGCAAGAGGAAAAAGTCTATAGCTCCTAATGTGTAGGATAAGGACAAGAGCAGCTACCAGGCACAGCGACTGTGAAGATTAAATGTGATAATATTGTAGTAACTGGCCCAGGTCAGTAACTCAAGACAAGGTAAGTTCCCTATCTCTGTGATACCACAGTTCTCTTCAGTTTCTCTTGATTGGAGCTGACCCCTTTCATAAATGACCACAACAATATTCCAAAGTTAAAATATCATTAGCATCAGTCTGGATAAAAAGTTTGGTATATCTTATATTAATATTCTGCCTTCTTTTGTAATGCTAGGTAACGGGTGCCTGATGGTCCTAAATAGCAAAGCGCAAACAGGGTGACACTGCTTTCTTATCTCTTTCACACACACCACTAAATCAGAAAAAATGATTGTAGAGATATTTAAAAACGAAATGACATGAATACATTATATGGAAATTACTATTTTGGTGTGGAATAGTATATTTTTATTAGCATCATTTTAAATTTCCATCATTTATGAAGTACCTTAATTGAAATTCATTATTAAAGTAGCTAACTATTCACAGGTTTCTAAATTATTAATTGAGCACATGATGCTTTCCACCGTTTGTAAATATAATGTATTTAAAATGAAGTATGAATTTCAACATTTATCTTAAAACACAGAGAATAAGAATTCATAACAGCCTCAAAGACAAGAAGGAAGCTTAAATACTTGTTAGAATACCCATGGGAGGGCATAAGATACCATAGATAGGGGTGTCCAACCTTTCAGCATCTCTGGGCTACCCTGGAAGAAGAAGAGTTTTCTTGGACTATACATTAAATACATTGCAACACATAATCACAAAAAATACTCATAGTGTTTTAAATAAATTTACAATTTTGTGTTGGGCTGCATTCATAGCCACCCTGGGCCACATGCAGTCCACGGGATGCAGGCTGGACAGCCCTGGTAGAACCTTAAGTCACATGAAAGATCTGCTCCCAAGATTTTTGGAAACCCTGTAATTCACGAAGACTACCAAGCATAGTATGTCCCCATATAATGCGGTAAAATTTAAGCCCTGGCTTCAGACAAAAATGGATCTGGGCTTAAATGAAGCCTCCCTAACTTTCACTCTCATATTAGCTTCTCTCTACATATTGGTCTTATTTTCTCCTACTACAGTTATACTTGCTCTGATTATCCTCCAAATCACATCCTGCTAAGATGCTGAAATGAGAGGGGGATCTACCAATTCCAGCAAAACTGAGCCATGGAACACGCGTGATGGGCCCCCTGCGGGTACCCTGCTTGCTCCTAAATCAATCACCGTGGCCACCGACTGACCGGACCTGGTTCACAGGCCCGCTCCCCATTGTTAGTGGGAGTCGGGCAAAGTCAACAGTCAAAGGGAATATTCCAGGCAATCACAAACAGCATTTTGTGCATTAAAAAAAAGGTTGAAATTCTTATACTTCTGTTTACTTTGAAGATCATTTCAGTAGCCATTCTAGTGACTTTGCTAAAGTTTTCTCATTTGAGCAATGTTGGAAGAACCTGGAAAATTCATTGAAATAGGTTAATATTCACTTTGTCTAATATCTGCAGAGAATTTATGATGGATTCATTTACATTACAGACCCAAATCCCTGAAGAATATAGCCTTCCACTCTTTAGTTTATGTAAAGCCTTTCTTTCTGGCTAAGTCATCACCTCATCATTTCTCGATTCTAACGGAATTGGCTACCTTTGCATGGATGTATTTTTTTCACAAAATACACACACACAGATACGCAGGTAAACATACATACAATACTTAAAAAAAGAAAGAAACCAAAATGAAATTCAGACCCTAAGGAGTCAGCTAGCTAGTACATGAGCTAAATTAATACATGTGTAATGAACCACTCTGAAAGGTCAAGTCTTAGAATGTAAAGATTGTGGATGCCAAGACTCTACTCCTTTCTTACTATGTCCTATGATGTCTAAAGTATGGTAAAAACGTTTTAAGGACCATGATTCATGTCTCTGAAGATGGCAGCAGTTTCCATACAAAGATCAAGTGTTAGAAAGGCATGGAAAACTGGAAACAAAACAACTACATAAAAACCCACTTAGGGGATGATCTAATCTTAAATTGATTCAAATTCCTGTAAGGATTAGAAAATTCTACGTTAAGCACACTTTCCATATTTCTCTTTCCATAGTTGTCATTAATGTGGTATTTACAAAAGACTTTCTGACAGAGATACAAAAGGGATGAGTTTCTTAATATTTCAGTCATATTGCTTCTAACTCGCAGTCAAAATGCTCTATTTGGGAAATCAAGACTGGTTCCTTTGGAAATATTGATGGTGCAGACACACAGATGATCATAATAAACCTCCATGTATGATGCGCATTTTATTCATAGTATCTTCAAGCACTTTACAAACCTAAGGAGCTCACGCTTACCCAGCAGTGAAGCTCTCAAGCACAGATAATGGTTACACAGAGCAAATGGTTACAGAGAAGATAATGGTTATACAGAGCCTAATGGTTATACAGAGCCAATTCTTAGGTGTTTCAACCAGAAAATAAACACATCTTCGTCCTCTGGAGAATTCAAATGCATCTTACATAAACGAAATCTAACTGTTTGCTGGAAATTGTCCAGGCAATCAAAATCTATAATGCTGTGCTTATGAAGGCTGTTAAAACTATATTAACACCTCAAAGTTGTTAAGATGTTGTTTTATTCCATGTTTGAGGAAAGGCACTTCTAAGAGTGAACAGGATCCTCGGGGACAACGTGGGGTTTACAGCTTACATTTTGGTGACCTATTCGATACTTCAGGACGTTTGGCATGTGGGTCCAAATTTCCTCCCCCAAGAAACTGAAATCTTGTTTCCCCTTATATTAGCCCAAAGATTTGGTTTGGGCTGTATTACTTTTTCACAAAAAAACAGATCTCCCACTCCCCACTGCTATCCTCTGCTTGTTCCTGGGACATACCGTTCCTCTGCTTTGAACTTGTCTGGTACTAGATACTGAGTTTAACTGTGTCCCCCAAAGATATGTTCAAGTCCTAACCACTGGTACCTATGACTGTAACTTTATTTGGAAATAGTGTCTTTGTAGGTATAATCAGGTTAACATGAAGTCATACTCCATTAGGGTGGGCCCTAATCCAATATGACTGGTGTCCTTATAAGAGGAGGAAAATATGGACACAGAGACACACAGGGGCTATGTAAAGAGTGGCAGAAATGAGAGTCATGCTGTCACAAGCCAAAGAAAGCCTGAGGCTACCAGAAGTAGGAACAGGAGGGAAGAATCCTCTCCTGAAGGTTTCAAAGAGAGCGCAGCCTTGCCAACACCCTGGTTTCAGGCTTCCAGCCTCCAGAGCTGTGAGACAATCAATTTCTGTAGCTTGAAGCAACTCAGTTTGTGGAACTTTGTTATGGTAGCCCTAGGAAACAAATACACTAGATTTATTATTCAATTATTTGAAATTTACTCACACACAAATGCACACATGTGTGTACACACACACAAAACATTTTGACTTCTTAACCAAGGTCAAGCAGCATATCTAAGCATTTTAAATGCTTAAATTCAACTAATCCTCATGTAACTTAAGAGGAACACCTATTATTCATCATCATTTTCCGGACAAGGAATTGAGAAAGGTTAAGTAACCTGCCCGAGCTGGTAAGCGGCAGAGGTAAATTCACACCCAAGCAGTCTCCCTCTAAGGCCTACGCTACCCAGGATGCCCTTCGTGTCGGCCACCACATGTCTGCCGTGTAGAGAGGACTTCCTACAGCCAAAAGCAGCTGAGTCTTATGGTGGACTATCCTTCACAGAAGGTGTCTTAGGCTACAAACTTTTCCAGTCCTCCCTATTCCAGTAAGAGGTTGGTTATGTGTCGTGAGAGATGACATAAAAATCCTTTTAAAAAAAATCAGGATGAGAACAGCCTGGGTTCACACTCATTACCTTAAGTGTGAGGGTCCTTGACACTTGAAAGGGTCCTGTTAAGTTTTAGATGACTGCAGACTGAATGTGTGGCATGTCGCTCCTAAAGTCCTAATGCAATAGTTCGCTCTCAACTCCGTATTTTTAAACACACACCAACAAAACAGAATACCCTAAGGGAATATGACAAACATGATTCTGGGTCATGCAAACACATTTTGTAAGAAAAACAGGGGCTCTCTGGTTCAGAAAACAAAATAGAGAGCAACATAGTAACTGTAATATTTTCTACTGTCTGGGTTTTTGAGGGCAGAATAAAGGCAAATGAGCGAAAGTTATAAGGAAGCCTATTTGTCATATACATATATATATATATATATTTTTTCTCCATTTCTAACAAGAAAACCACTCAGAATGGGATGGCAGGTGTGATGAACTCACCCACACTAGAAATATTTAAGCCAAGTGTAAAACACTTAAGTTGTTATTGTTATTTCATCATATCCCTGTGGCCTTCCTTCATTTTGCTTCTTTCTGATTAATGATTCTCTTCGCTTAGGGCAACTTACTTTGGGTAAACAATGTGAGCTCTGGTTCAAATGGCAGCCACCATTATCCAACTATTAGTTTCCTAACGCTCTTACTTTTCTAAGATATTGGTCTAGTTACTTAATGTTCTCATCTGTAAAACTGAAATAATAGTATTACAGCTTGCAAGGCTGTTTGAGGATTAAAATGCGTAATGCTTAGTGATTGTCACTACCAAATTCAGTGACCTTAGGGTAACATCATTTATAAGATATACCAGTATTTTAGGTATTACTAAATTAAACAATTAAACAATGGACATGTTTTCTTATCACTAAGAACCTTTATTTTATACTTTATAGGAAAAATATTGATTAATATATTCCAAAATCTCCTTTCCAAGATTTTGGCTTATCAGAATTCTTTCTTCTATTAGCCATTGATGTCTTTTCACCAATGTCATTATTTATGCTATCAAAAGGTTCATGATGCACTGTTTTTTAATGGAGTGCTCCAGCGTTACAACCAGGATTTTGTTGTTGGACTTTCCTGCCTGGTGGATGATAGGCGATCATCCGCTTCTGTACTGGTAACAAAACATAATGGTGGTCACTATTTATCAGGTCCTGCAAAGCACATGGCCTTTGCTTTGTGTGAAAACAGAAAATATCATACAGTCCTCCAAGAGAAAATATTTTCTTTTCTAATATTGCATGTATATGCACTTCACTGTCCTTCTTCTGGTCTTTCTACATGATAACATTTAATTTTGATACCAAATGATATTTTTGAAGACACTGTGAACAGCAATTAAGTCCAACACATGTGGTTCCAACAATGCATGTAACTCAGAGACAACAATATAAACAGCCACCACCAACTGTGTGCATGTGCACACAATGACAGCTATGTCATGACTGCTTTTTGAACACTGTTTGACCAGTGATTGTGAGGCCCAGGAAGATTTCAGAGAAGTCAGAAAATAAAAAGTGTGCATTGCAGAACTGATAAAATATGGAATCGTTTGATTACTGTATCATAGTTTTCCTCGATGGTCACAAAGTGTCTGTCTTAATATGTACTCCTGTATTTACATAAAAGGAGGACTCAATAAATATTGGCTTAATGGAGTAGAAGCTAGCAGGCATATGACAGAGGGGATTTTCTGGTATTGCCTAGAGTAGACGACTGCTAAATTACTTTCTGAACCTATGATACTTTCATCCCAAAGCAATTAAAATGGAAGACGGGGAAGGGGCGGGGGATCTGACAGATCGTGCCTTAAAATGCAAACAAAGAATACATCAACTAAGGATCCACATAGCTAGTTGTCACTGTGGCCAAGGTTTGCAGTTCCCAGGCCCCAGGCCCAGCTGGTGTGAGATGGCACATAAACATGTCCCTATTCACCCAGGTGTGCCTTTAGGAGGTTGTGTCATTCCCGCAGCTCTCTGTGGACCCCCTCGGTGCCACCCTCCCTTCCCTACCCACCCAAACCAAAGGCTAGGTCTTCCTGAGCAGGGGTAGGCTGAAGCCCTTGGGGAGAGCTGAGTCACCCCAGTCTCTGCCTTCGGTTCCTGCCGATGTGCTATTTTCTCTTTTCATATTTGCTGATCTTATTCTTTTCCAAGGGTCTTCATCCCACATTAGTTTTAATTAGTTGATGCAATGCTGTCCCCCTCTCCCTCCTTCTTCTCCTCATCTAAGTGTGTCATGGGGGTGAGAGCAATTTACCACTCCCCATGGGCTGAGAGTGGGCATGTATAAATTTGGGAGTCCATTAGAACTCACAGCTGCCAGTCCTCAAGGAAAAAAAAACTAAAACTCTGCCACAAAACAAAACAAATAAGCTCAAAAGAACAAGGACTTTGCCTTCGCTATTCTGGGTTAGATAAAACAGGTTACTAATATGAGCAATTGTAAATACACTTCTGAGTGTATAGGCGGAGATCTTACTGATCTTAAAGCATTGTTTACACCATGTCACTTTCCTGGGCAGAAATAATCAATGGTTGCCTTTTGACTAAATGACAAAAACCTAAATTTTCCATCATTGCACCATCATATCTTTTACTCTCAACACAGTCTGGTCCTATCTCATTTCTCCAGCCTCATCTCCAGTCCATTCCTTTGAGAAGTGGCGCTGTGGTGATTTCTGTCTTTAAATGCATAATTTTTGGGCAAGTAACTAAACCCCAATGGACTTCAGAGTTCTAATCTTTAAAATGGGGGTAAGGCATCTACTCATTGGCTCACTGTGTGATGTTATCTTTCATTGCCGTGCACCTATGTGACATATAGTACGTGTATATTAATGGTATCTAGAAAGAGTATTCCACTCTGCACTCTCAGTTCTTTGCAATCTTATCAGGCTTGCTCTTTCTAATAATCATTCTATACTTGTAATAAATACATATGTAATTCTATACAGTTATATACAAGGTTACAGAGCAACTTCATATGTAGTCATAAGGTTCGTATGCATAAGGTTGCTTACATATGTTACCATATATGGTTAATAATTTCATATTTAACATAATATAAAACTGAAATGAAATTGTATGAATGATATGAAAATAATGTAAAATGATTTGAAAATCTGACATATGAAAAAACATTTTTAAAGAAACTTTTCACAGTAAACAGTGTAAGGGCTTTATAATAGTGAACAGTGAGTCTTACATTTAGAGGAACTATTAAAGGCACTCCGGCTGGTTAGTGACAGGGTCAGGCCCAGGGCTCCTATGATTCCTTGCACAGTATGTTCACACATCCTAGATCCGATATGGTAATTAGAAGGCAAAGATAGTCTTTTTGTGTCCTCTACAGTCACTAATATTATGTCTTGCATTTGCCCCTGATGGGAGCCCAATAATATTTTGTTTGATCCCTACAAAGAATATGGTGAATGTGTGAATAGTGCTTTAGGTATAAATATCAGACAGTGAACCTGAACAGAGCCCAGATGTTTTTATAAAGTAGAATGGGGCCTCCACCCAAAGCAGCAGGATTTTTGTTTGTTGTTTGTTTTCATCCTTTAAGTACTGAACAAATCAAATAAAGGACTTTGAGTAACTTCATTCTGTTTTCCACTGGCTTTGAGTTTAAATCTGTTCCCAATAGCTCCTATTACTTGGAAAAAAAAAAAAAAGGCAGCACTGGCTGGTATAGCTCAGTGGATTGAGCGTTGGCCTGCGACCCAAGGGTTCGCTGGATCAAGTCCCAGGTCAGGGCACATGCCTGGGTTGCAGGTCAGGTCCCCAGTAGGGGTCACGTGAGAGGCAACCACACGTTGATGTTTCTCCCTCCTTTCTCCGCTGCCTACAAATAAAATAAATAAAATCTAAAAATAAAAAAGAAAGAAAGAGGAAAAAAAGCCACTGTAAACAGGACAATCCATATAATTCTCTAAGGTCTTTAAAATTTCCTTTTTTTCTTATGGTATTTTTAAGCCTTCTTACTCCATAATTGTAGGTTTTATGTCTTTTGCATTGCTTTTCCAATGAATTTTACATAGTACTTTCATATTTGACTAACAAAGATTTTTGACTAGAAGTGAATGATTAGGAGTAAGAAATTCCCATTCTAAGCAATTTATTTATTTAGTTACATAGCAGTTTTTTTTTTAAAGGTAATTCATATTTATCTAAATCTCATTCAGGCAGTTACTTCTAAAAATGTCCATTTGTCTTCAGTAAAGTGGAACTCATGCTATATTTCTCTTTGCAATTTATTTTCAAATTAATTTTAATTTTAGTGTATATCCATGCTGAGTTATGAGTGCAGAATTCCGCACTAATGACTTAATAATATCCTCATTTGCAAAATACTATCCTTTCAAGTCACAGATCTCAGCAGATAACTAAAATACATGCCCCATGTAGATTCCCTGTCACATTAATGGCAGGCACATGCTGACGGTCTGGAACAGCTCTCTTCAGTGGTACTTGGAACATTAATCATGAACTATTAGATACCAGACACCTTCCTTTCCTTCTTTGTCCCCTTTTCAGTACTATCTTTCCTGGGTGTGATGCATTAACTATGTGAATCAGAATAACATGACCAAATGTGCTCTAACTTGTGTTTTTACTTGGGAAGAAAAAAATTCAAGTTTGATACTTTTTAAAATTCATTTTACACAGAGGAAGGGAGGGAAAGAGGAGAGGAAGGAGGATGGGAAGGAAGGAAGGAAGGAGGGGAGGGAGGGAGGGAGGGAGGGAAATACTGATAAGCTGTCCCACTTATTTAGGAATTCGTTGGTTGATTCTTGCATGTGCCCTGACAGAGGAATGAATCCACAATCTTGGTGTATCAGGTCGATGTTCTAAGTAAATGGCCTACCTGGCCAGGATCTCAAGTTTGAGACTTTTTTAAAGACATTTTTAGTAAAAGTCAAATGTATCATGATGAGGCCATAAGCACTGAATTAGAGACAAACAGAAATGATGCCATAACTATCACACAGATAGTTTGCAGCTCTCAAAGTATCCAGTTCCATGTACAAAGCACTCTAGTTACAGGTCTGGTGCTCTATTTACTCACAGACACACATCTTTTTAAAAAATATCATTAAACTGAACAGAAGCAATATTTCCTGTTTCTAGCATTCTATTCACCTGAATAAAAATGGGTACACATAAGGATTTGAGCTTAAACTATCTTTGAGACACCATTCTCTCATAGCACATTTTTCACAGAACACTCGGCAATTTTGATTATTTGCTTATGATTCAGAAAAACGGGGAGAAAAATAATACAGTCTCATGATGTCATAGGATCAATATTTTACATCTCTGCTCAAAACCCTTCTGTGGCATCCTATTTGAATTGAGTAAAAGGCCCTAAATGTTCTGGTCCTCAGCCTCCCTTTCTTCTGGACACAAACTGTGCTTCAACCAAAGGAGCCTTGCTTTTCTCAGGACAGCAGGCCAACTCCTACCTCAGGGCCTTTGTCTGAAGAATTCTTCCCTGAACCTGCGCTCTTGTCTCCTCTCATTTTGTTCAGAGCCCTGCTGATGATGCATTATCTTCTCAATGGCCTTCCCGGATTTTCCATCTTCCATTCCCTGTCAGACATGTGCCATTCCTTAACCTTCTTTCATCTTCTTTATAGCATTTGTGACCATCTCCTATGTTATGTAGTTTTTCAAATTCATCTCTCAAGTTGCTCTTCTCCTCCACTGGAACACAGCTTCCCGACAGCAGACTTGGGTTCACGACTGCACCACAACGTATCGCTAAATGAGCATATGAGTCTCTGCCTGATTCTGACATATGAGGAGGAGCTGGTTACTGAATTAGAAGTGGCGGGAGAGCAGTGATGTCATCCAAACACTTGAGACGGTAAGAAGGGAGAAAGCTAAGTGCTGTCCAAACACACATCATAGGCTTTCAGAATGAATAACATTAACAATAATGATAATACTTATCACTCACTGACTGTCCTTTTCCCTATCTTCCCTACTTTTTCCTTTCCCTCCCGTCTCGAAAGCTCTTTACTTCTACCTAAAGCTAATTAGTCCATCAGTGTTTCCATGCTGAATTTCTCAAGGTTCACGCTCTATCACTAATTATTTACTCGGCCTCTTATAGTTCTGACTTCTCCTTTTCTACTGGTTTCTTTCTATAAACCTCGGAGTCTCTTTCATGGTCAAATGTCCCTGACATCCTCTCATGTGACTGCGGTACATTTCTTCTCAGTCGAGGTTCCTGAAAAAGTGGTCTAGCCTGAGTGTCTGCCTTCCTTCCACCCCTAATCGCTCTCAGTTGACTATGGCAGGACTGTCCTGTCCTCAGCCACTCTACTCCATTTCTATGGACAATTACTTCCTAATTGCCAAACCCAGCAGTCATTCTTGAGTCCTTCTCTTGACAGTTTTTATTAATAATAGCCTTCTTGGTCCATTCAGGACCTTTGTCTTGGTCCATTCAGGCTTCTATAATAGAATAACAAAGATGGGGTGGCTTATAAACAACAGAGATTTATTTCTCACAGTTCTAGAGGCTGGGATATCCCCGAGATCAAGGCACCTGTAGATTCAAGTCACTGGAATATTTGGTGTCTGGTGAGGGTCTGTTTCCTGGTTCACAGAGATAGCCATCTTCTTGCTGTGTCCTCACATGGCGGACGGGATGAGAGAGTGCTTTGATGCCTCTTTAAAAGGGCAGTAATTCCATTCATGAGGGCTGCACCCTCATGACCTAAGCACCTCTCAAAGTCTTCACTTCCAAACTCCATCAGATTGGGATTTAAGTTTCAACATATGAATTTGGAGGGACACAAAAGTAAGTAGTTTTCCACTTACTTTTCTAGCCACAATTTCTTAATCTTCTCTGCTCCTCTTCCTTTGATTATTCCTTAGATGTGGGCATTAGCCCCATTTGTCACTATCTCCTTAAGAATCTCATGACTTTACCACCGTCTATGTAATGATAGTTCCAGGGCAGCATCTCTAACCTAGATGTGTTAGCTGAACTCTAGAGAAATGGATACACAGCAGCTAACTGGTAACTTTGCTGGGTGTCACAAAAGATGTTCACAATCAACCTGCCTAAGATGAATGCATTGTCTTCTTGTGCAAACCCGTCCCTACATATACGAGTATATCCTATCCTGGATGGTGGCATCACTGTCTGTTCAGTCACATAGATTTGTCTCAATATCTGTCTCCTCTAGTAGTAGACTCTGACTTTATAACGGCAGAGGCCACAAACAGGCATACTCTTGTAGATATTATGGGTTTGGCTCTGAACCACCGCAATAAATTGAGTCACATTCTTTTTGCTGGTGGAAGGTCTTGCCTCCAACTTGGAAAAACTCAGCACCCATGAAGCACAGTAAAACGAGGCTCACTAAAGCAAGCCGAGCCTGCGTTTGTCAATTCTGTGCCTGCAGGTCCTAGAAATGTAAGTGCTCAATAAATATTTTGAGCTAAATCGTAGAATGAACATTCTCCTTAGTCCACCTTAATCTACTTCCAGATATCCCCTGAGATTGGTTATTTAGACTTAAGGTAACCTCTTTCATAGTATCTCCTACGCCATGCCTGACTGAACAATGGGGATTCTGTGAAGGGTTCCAGGTCGTAGGCAGTGTTTTACAAAATTATTTGATCACAAACCAAGATTAGAAATATATTTTACATCATAAGCCATTAGATATATACATATTTACAAACAAAAGGTTTGTGGACACTTCCCCTTATTTTGTATAATAAATTGATATTTTCTTTATTATTTTAATCTTTTGCATTACATTAAAAATACTAGGCTGATGACGATAAATTGCTGTTATGTGTCATGGGCTGTGACACACACTTAAAAAAACTCTGTATACTGCATCCATACCCTACACAGAAATTTAAATCAGAAATTTAAATTTCTGAATTAGCTAAGTGCTTCTCTTATTAAAGATTTAACTATAAATGTTATTGAAAAACATCTGTCATTTGTCCAAACTCTAGGAACATCCATGTAAATAAGTGGAAACATCACAGAATGTTTAAAAAGAAATAATATACTACTCTGAAGTTCAAACATTGCTTCAAACTATTAAAAATATGTGAAGGTCCTGGCTTAAATGGATATAGAGAAAAAGCATTTGTTTACAGGATATGGCCCTGAAGTAATACAAAATATTATGTTAAATGCTAATAATGCCCCTTTGAACTATGTTTCGCATTTTATTTAATTTGATAAGCCATTTATGACAGGCATTTTTCAAAGTGAACTTCAATGTGGTCCAGATCTAAGTACCAGGAATCTAAATTTGAGAGAATTCACGTTTAAGGGGTTTTTCTCCATTCACGTTTAAAGCAGGAAGATCCATGCACATGTGAATCTACTGTGTTCTAGTCTCTGCCACTCTACAAAGTTTCTAAGAGTATCTTCTCTGATTTATCCAAAAATACCTCAAAGTGTAGTGGAGACTGCATAGGAGTGCTGCAGCCTTTGTATCAAGTGTTTCTCAATGTCAGGCAAAACACTAGATGATTCATGGCATTCTGAATTGTCACAACAATCCCAAAGGTCAGTGTTAACCTGCTTACAAAAGAAGAACTATGTAACGTGATTCAGACATATAGTTAGGAAGTACAGGAATCAGTGTCAAAACCAGAGAAAGAGCACATTTTATCATGTATTTACTATCTGCCATGCAATGTGCTTTACGTGTAGCATCTCATTTAATTTGTATAACATCCCTCTGAGATAGGTACTATTTTTATGCCCCCTTTTTTTTTTTTTCAGATTAGGAGACTAAAGCTGGAAAAGGTTAAATAACTGGTGCAGGGCACACAACTATTAAGTGGTACAGCTGTGGTTTGAACTCAATTTCTCACAAAGTCTAGGCTATTTCCATAGACCTCTCTGCTGCTAAATAAATGTAGTGAATAGTTGAAAACTAGTAAGTACTGGATTTAGAGTTCAGGGTTTTTCTTTTCTGGCCAATAATTTCCCATTTCCTCAATTCTTTAGAGCATGCGATTAAATTCTGGCTTAATTTCCTTTACAATCTGTAAAAAGTCACTGTATTATTAAATAATGTTATATGAATTTGAAGAATATGGGCATTTTTCAACAATGCCATGAGTGAGAGTTTCCTGGCTTGCTGTAGTGTATGATCAAAGAATTCAGAAGGATGCCTTTTATCTGAGAATATCAAAGGCCACTACTAAAAAAAGACACCGAGTTCCTATTACACTGAGGAGAAAAAGCTGAGTCCACTGAAATATAATACAAGAATGTTGGCATACAGGTAATTCACAGATATTATTACCTTTGCTACTTGAAATTGAACCAATCTGAATTCTTTCCAAGAGCTATTCTTTTAGAAGTGTAATATACTCAATTCATTTGTTATAACTGCCACTCTTTCCCTTGGTACTCTGCCATACTGCATCCATACCCTACACACACACACACACACACACACAATTTACAGATTCAAATCACACATACATATATCATGCTTTTTTTCCTCTGTGGCTAATTACAACCCATACCATGAAATAGTTAGCATTGTCATTTTTAAAACTACAAGATGAAAATTAACTGAATTATCTTTCCTAGTAGTCACAGGTCTCTAGTTACTATGAGGGCAGAAGAACATTTTCAAGATGTAGTCAAGTAAGTACCCTGGTGTCTTCTACTAAGGTCCATGTTTCTGCCTGAAATAGATTCAATCAGGTAATTTAACTGGTTTTGGGCACAGTGCAGGCAACATCAATCCCTTCTTAAAATGTTTATCTCAACCCTCTCATCCAAAATATAAGCAGAAGAAGAGCATTTTTCCTTAGGATACTCAAAAATAAAATTATTATTGAAATACACTGAGTTATATCTCATCATGATATCAAAAAAAAAATCAGGTCTTACAGAATTTTTAAATGCAGCTGGGAAAAAAGTTTCCTTTGAGTTAGAAATGAAATAAAAGTAAGAGCTAGGAAAAGGGAGTAAGATTGGTGAATTACCTGACTCAAATTAAATGCATGGCATTTAACAACTGTATCAAGGTAAGCATTCCCACTGTCAATTTGTTTTCGTCTGCTTGGGCTGCCATAAGAAAATACATTTGACTGGGTGGCTTAAATAACATTTTCCACAGCTCTGGAGGTTGGAAGTCCAAGATTAAATTCACTCTTCCTCTTCTTATAAGGCCACTAATCCCATCACAAGTATCACACCCTCATGACCTAATCGACCCAAGACCCTTAATTGCCTCCCAAAGGCATCATTTCCAAACACCACATGGGGCCTATTAGGGCTTCAAAATATGAATTTAATGGGGATACAAATGTTCTATAACATTCATTCTGTAACATTTTATTGTTCCTCAATATTATCTTTTTCGTGTAGAATTATTTCTAAATATTTAACTCAGCTGCCCTAGTTAGGTTACTTATTAATTCATTAAATGCCTTTAAAAAGTGATGAAAAAGTTGATTTCCAAAAACAGGTATTTTTGAAAATATTGCTATAGAAAATGCTGCAATTTTATAGCTGTAAACCAAAAGCACATATAAAATAGATTCTAAAAAAATATTTAAGGCAAAAATAGATAAAATTGAAAAAGGGGTATTTGTAACTTTTGTTGAGCACTTAGTACGTATAAGGCACTACTTTTTTTTTTTAGAATGCATTAAAAATATTTTATTTATTTATTTTTAGAGAGAGGGGAAAGGAGGGAGAAAGAGAGGGTGAGAAACATCAATGTGTGGTTGCCTCTCACACGCCCTCTACTGGGACCTGGCCTGCAACCCAGGCATGTGCCCTGACTGGGGATCAAACAGGGGACCCTTTGCTTTGCAGTCCAGCGCTGAGTCTACTGAGCATGCCAGCCAGGGCAACACTACCTTTCTTTACATTCATTACATCATGCCCTTACAGCAACACTAGTAAACTAGACAAAGCCATACCTTATGCTGGTTGAACAAAGTAAAGTAGGTTCAAAAACCTTCTTACATTATCCACGTGCTTGACAAAATATTACTTTTCAATGTATTATCAATGTACTCAGATTATAAACTAACCAGGCATGTATTAATCAGAAACAGGAAAAGTAATTGGTTTCATTCTTTAGCATGTATAACTAAAAGATTAGCTTTTGAAATGGTGTGATAATTGAACTCCAGGGAAAAGGAGAAAGTCAAACATTAACCAAAATGTAAGATTTGTGCTAGACGTTATAAGTTCAGTATAAGAACCAAAACAATAGCAATGTTTGTTTGTTTTGACTTTACTTGCGGTTTTCACACTAAATATTAGGCATTAAAAAGTCCAAACAATTATGTGTTTCTCTGTACTTTGGCTGACATAATTTTCTCTAACCAGTAGTTAAGAATTGAGCAGAGCAAACCCAATCCTAATATTTTAATTCCTCATTTATCATTCATCGAACACTGACAAATTATCAGGCACAGTTGTGAAATTATAATTTAAATTATAATTAAATTATAATTGCCTTAAGTGACTGATGATGGCAGCATCAGCTAAGATTTCAGCCATCTCACTAGATCATTATCTAACAATGGCTAGGGGACTGGGTCTGCAATGTGCAAAACATTGCAGTAAGTAAGGTCTTTATGTAGATTACCACATTTAAACTTCACAATACCCCCACTACTCACGTACAACTCTTACTTCATTTTAGAAGTGAGTAAACTAAGGCTATGAGATGCCCTAAAGTCACCACTTCTTATGGTCGGAACCAGAACTTGAATGCAGGCCATTTGATTCAAGAGCCTGTGTTCTCGGCCTGTGGCTTTTACTACCCATCCATATTGATATTTTGGGTAGAAGGACAATGCACATACTTTCACCAGAATCTCACTATACAAAAACTGGAACAGGAGGAATAATATCATCAGAATTTTATAGGGTGTAAGAAGATTCAAAATAGGTCTACAGCAATTAAAAATCCAAAGGTCAACATACTATCCTTGGCAGCCTATTCCAGAGATTGGTCTCTTCCTGAGGTCTCACTGACTTGGTCCAGATCCTGTGCCTGTGCCCTGAGAGCTCTGGGGTTTTCTCTGTGCTTCAAAGTCGTGTAGTGTGAACGAAGGGAGGTCGACATGGGGACAAAAGACATAGGCTTAAAACTGGTTTTGCTCTTTATTAACTTAATACCTCTGACTTTTATGTTTCTCATTCACTAAATTAAGCTAACTCCGACTTTAGTTGCCTCATTTATTGAGGCAACACATATTAAGAGAAAATACATATTAAATTGTTTTGAGAATATAAGCCTTTATGTAACTATTATTATCACCAATACAATATAATGCTAAAGATTAAGAGGGTAGTTGAGAACCATCATTTTGTTTCCCAGTAATTCACTGAAACAACAACAAAAAAATTTACTGAAGTTAAAATATCACTAAATAAGGCATTATATATGATATACAGTTGTAAAATAATTAATAAGGCAGTAAAGAAGTGAAATACAGAAAGTATGAATAGTTATCACAAACTGTGAGTAAATGCAGATAAAGACAACTAATCAATCTGGTTTCACCAAAGCTCTGGAAAAAAACAAAAAGGTTTAAAGAAAAAAAACCCCACAAAAACATAAAGGAAATGTGTGAGTGTAATCTCTTTAGTGGAAAAAGTTTCAGAAGTTAAATGATAAGAATTTCTGCTGAAAGTAAAAACTTCAACTCTCCTCTTATACTTGCTCCCAATCTACTTTGTTAAACTATCCTGTTGATTCGTAGAACACTCACATTATTTCTTATTTCATTGTCCACTGCCATTGCCTGACCACTTTTTTTTTTTTGGTCAGGATTAATCCAAAAGCCTCTTAAGAGGTCTCAACTCCTGATTTCCCTTCTTTGTATATATCCAACTTAACGCTACCACGATTGTCATTATAAAGCAAGGACTTGTCACCATCCCTATGTCCATCAGGACAGGGTGCAGTAATAAATAACTCTCAAATCTCTGTATGCAGTTTAAAACAACAAAGGCTTCTATGTTTATACATCCATCTCTGGTCAGCAAGTGGACTCTACGCATATGAGGCAACCACCACCTAAATACACCGAACAAATGAGAGCTGGAAAAAGACTTTTGTAGGTCATTAAATGCTCCAACAACTCTAGTATCAACGCAATTCTCAGAAGTAGCTGCAGGACTCCACTAAACCAGAAAGAACCGGGAAAGATGTGTAGTTATACTGAATGCGCAATTCTACTAAATTGTGTAATTCTACTAAAATGTGCCAAGAAGGGAAGAAATTTTTGGTGACCATTTTCAATGATTACTAGAGTCTCTTTCAATTAAAAAAATCTTTAGTGGTAGACCTCTGTGAACTACCAAAAAAGTCCAATTCATTCAAAGGTCTCCTCAACTGGACATAACCATGTTTGTGATTACTGCCCCCAAAACCCATTACAAACATACTTCGTCTAGTCCCTCCAGATGGTCCCCTTCCCTGAATACAAAGTACACAGTAGTTTCCTTGAGAGGCTTTGTTCTACTGGGAATCTTCTGTCTTCAACAATCTTTCTACTGAAATGGTATTCAACCTTCAACTACCATCTTTTCTATGAAGCATTCTCTGAGTCTACAACTCGTATTAATCACTTCCTTTTGGCATTTTCATAATGGTTTCTTCTCCATTTAATTTTTGGAGTCTATCATGCCACGCAACATATCGTTTGGGGAAACATTAGTTAGTTTCCCTAGAATCCAAGTCCTTAGGAAGAGTTACTATTTATTTTTCATTTGTGTGTCTTCCAGTCCCAGCCTACTAAGCCATATACCATGTGCAGTCAACAAAAATGTGTCAAAAAAAAAGGAGTTTTATCAACTAATTTATAGGAGTTCTATAGCTAATTACAATGTCACAAAATTAAAATAATAAGATTTTATAATAATGTGACATTCTTAACATCAGACATTAAACATGACTGTTAACATAGGCAGCTCTCCACAGAGGGTCACTTCAGTGCTGGCCCATGCACCATGACCGTGGACTTGGATATAAGGTTGAACAACATTGTTCTGACCTCATATTCATTTCTGTAAGTTTTGTCTTGATGAGGTTCTACATAGAAAATGTTTACCCTCATTTTTCTATAGCAAGGAAAACTTTATTCCTAAACTTTAGTCAAGTCAAGGTTTTATATTTTTCTACATAAATTCAAATATTCTAGCATTTAGGAAATACAATGCAGCAAAACCTCATTGTTTCAGCACAACTAGAAGAATGGAGTATACCTGAATTGTTGAAAATCTGAACCTTAAAAGTACTTTCTAAACATTTCTATAAGGCAGAGACAGTATTTACATTTCTTTCTGAATACATATAACTAGAAACCTAGTATTAACTTTTTTAATTCATGAATTTACTCATTGTTTCATTCAATAAGCACTGACTGGACAGAGTCAATGATTAAACACATATAAAAATGCATTAAATACTTGAAAAATACATAAGATACTTTGCTGCAGGATGAAGCAGTGTATTAGTAGAGGTCATTACAGGGCTTTATAAGGAACAGGTTAGAACTACTGAGAATTATCAGCACAACTGTTTAAAAGTAAAATAACAAAGTTATAAAGCTGTTGGCTGCTTGAAAAAAGATTTCAATTTTCATGAGCTATCTTGAAAAATTATTAGTTCATGGGACTGGTTGGAAAAGGTGAAGGGATTAAGCAAAACAAACATACCCAAAAAGGACCTCATGGACACAAATGATAGTATGGTGATTATCAGAAGGAAGGAGGGAGTGGGGCGAAGTGGGAGATGGTGAAGGAGGATAAATGGTGATGGAAGGAGACTTGACGGGGTGGAAAACACACAGTACAATACAGAGATGGTATTTTCTAGAATGGTACACCTGGAACCTATATAATTTTATTAACCAATGTCATCTCAATAAATTCAATAAAAATAAAAGTTATTAGTTCAGGCTGTATAACTGATCATATTCTAATATAGCATGTTTGGTTTAATGAAGATATTTTACTTTATAATCACAGGGTATTAAAGTACTATTAAACTGTTATAAATACTCTTTCTATTTTAAAGAAAGTAAGCGATTGTTAATCTGGATAATGAAACAGAAGACAAAAACGCATAAGTTAATTTCTACTAGAAACAGGTTTCTCCATCATACAGTAAATACTACACAATTATTTCTCCTTACAAGTCAATCAGCGAACATTTAGGATAACGGACCACGGAGCAGGCATCATGTTACACACTGGGGAGTGAGACTCAGAGAGATGAATACAGTCTTTTCCTCGCAAGAAACAAACATAAATTTTTAGAGGGAGCACAGATAATAGGCCAATGAATGCTTGATTAAAAGTTAACTTAGGTGCACTAATCTCACCAAAGGAAGTGTGTGAAGGCAGAAGGCTGCACACTTCTGTGAATAAGGAGAGATTTCCCACAGAAGTAACATTTAAGCTGAGACCCAAAGGGTGAATAAGACCTATCTGGGTTACAGGGGAGCTCAACAAATCCATGAAATATAAAATATCTGGTAAGACTAGGGCATGGGGAGTTAAGGGGGAAAGCTCAGAGGATGTCAGAGAACAAAGCAGCCCTCTGGGCATGTGGGACCATAAGGAGTTTGGGTTCTGTCCAAAGGGCGAAGGGCAGCTCCTGAAGGCTTTTCGTGCAGGAGCAGGGCTCCGACATGTTCGTGCGGCACACTGTGCGTGGGTCTGAGTGAGGCAGGCATTATGTGAAGGAAAGAATCCAGGCTTCTTCTCAACAGCGGATTTAAACAAAGCATGATATTGTACCAAATACGGGGGCATCCGTTGTTAAGTTCATCTATCAGCAAGAAATAAAATACTATGTTTCTTTCTTTAAAAAAAAATAACATTTATTTCAGCAGCACAGTACAGCAATGCTGCAATGTATGACTGGGAAGATATCATACATTAGTGGCTAAAAGGAATTGTATCTTGGGCACGCGTTACATAAAATTCTAGTCATCGCCCCACATTTGTTTGTTTAGCTGTTAAAAGATCTCTGAACAAAGAATCAGGTCAACACAGAGGGTGTCAAAACATCAACATGGATCTTGTTAGAGTTTAATTAGGACCTCCAATTAGGAAACCAAACCGGGTACCCTATTAGCACCCAACTAGGCATTCTCTTTGATTTAGAAGAACCACACTGCACCCACATCTCATCTAGCTAACAAAAAGAAACTTTTTACTTTAATGATGACCTTCCTCCTAGTGGGCTTAGGTCAACAAAGACAAGCCACACGAGAATCACCATTACAGAACCACGCTGAAGAGCGCCACTGTGTGCTCAGGCACACTTTCTGCAATGTCCCCAAGTTACCATCACAGTCATTTTTTAATACTAGAACAGTTTGAATGCATGGCTGGTCCGCTGCTCTTTGACAGAAATTATTAAATAAAGCTTATGGCCACTTTTAAGAGTAAAGAAAATTTGCAAGTCACAAGAGGAAATTATCTACCTAACAATGAGACTAACTCAAAGTATCATATTGACCTGTGTATTTCATCTGTGTAATTCATCTTTATCATGAATGCTGCTGCCTGCCTCTGAATTTTGGGGAAGAAACAGTTATTTCCTCCTCTTCAAATTATTTCATGGTTGGAATGCTTTAGAAGCTGTAAACGGTCCTACTAGACAGTAAGAAGTGTGCATGCTGCCTTCATACTCCTCCTTTTGGCGAGATCAGTGCACTTAATTTACTTTTGCTGTTCTGCACAACTTACAGACTCTAGCAATGAATAAACAAGAGAAAATTTTCAAACCAAAGTAACATCCACAAGAATATAATTCTGACAAGGAAACTTACAAAGAAGCTCAAAACTTACATTAGTGTCTAAAATCAAGTGGCACGTGGCTTATGGTTCATAGGAAATTGAAAATGGTTCCTTTCCCAGGCTGGTGCAAAGGATGGGACAAACACTTTAAAGCCATGATACGGGGCAAAAAGTATTTTCTACATCTAAATTTCATATGACCTAGTGATAACAGTTAAATGCCAACATCTCATAACAGAGATATATAGAGTGACTGAATTTATTTATTTTTGGTTTCTTTACGCAAATTTATTGATCTTAGTTCTAATTTGAGGTCACCATGATTCATTTTAACCCTTACTACTCATTATCTTCTTTTTCCTTTTTAAATTTTTTTAATTGTATTTTTCCATTACCATTTAATCCCCTTATACTCCCTCACCCCGTAATCACTACACTGTTGTCTATGTCCATGAGTACTTTTTCCTTTTTCCTCGATCCGTCCACCCACAACTGTCCCCACTAGCTGCCATTCCACTCGCCTCTATGAGTCTGTCTCTATTTTGCTTGTTAGTTCAGTTTGTTCATTAGACTCCACATATGAGTGAATTCATATTGTATTTGTCTTTCTCTGACTGGCTTATTTCGCTTGGCATCATGTTCTCCAGGCGAGTGACTGGATCTTCCAGTCACTGGTTAGGGCCTAGCCCAGAGCTGCACGATCATTATGACTCTGACTGGTTTTCTTTACTTCCGTAAGGTTTCCAACTGTTCAACTACTTCCATTTTATGAATTTTAAATTAAGTATGCATTATATTTGTCCCACTGGGCACTGAGTTTAGCAAATGGAAATCGGTTTCAGCAAGTATTCATTCCCAGACGAAATCAAACTCCCTAACCTCAACGCAGAGAACTAAATGTCAGTTTTTTCTTCTGCATGTCACTATCTAGCACAGTGTTTGTCACTAGGTATATGAACGATAAATGGTTCATGATCCGCGTGAATAATAAAAGAATGGATGAATGTATGGATGAACTCAGGCAGGCATTTCTTTCTGCATTTTAGGCCTCAGATTGGCTTCAAACAAAGAGAAAAGTTTCTTCCTGCTTTTGTTGCCTCTCCTACTCTTCTTTCTCATGGGATGGGAGAGGCACACATTCCAAGATCAGGGAGGTAGCAGTGGATCAGAGAGTGGATAGCTTTTATATTCAAATCTTTGTTAAGCCAGGAGAGATAGTTTCTTTCTCCTGGGAACAAATCCATTTGGCCTCAGGCTTCTAAGAGAAGGGATAATTACATGACTAATACAAGGAATTGTTAAGCTTAAATGATTTCTTTGTTGTAAGTTCCCACTTTGGGAAGCACATAACTACTTGAGTGCACTAAATGCCTCATTATTACTTAAGGGTATATTAGATGAATTTTTATTTTAACTTGAAACAGATTTCATTCTCAAAGTGGGAAATGCCTTTTCACTTAATATTAGATGTGGTAGTGAAGTAAATGCTGAAAGAAAAAACATCAAATTCATGGGAAAATAACTATACTAATACTAATACTAATGGCAGCAGCTAATATTTACTGAGCTCTTACCATGTGGTGGGCACTATTCTTATACTCACAACCACCTTACCAGGCAGGCAGGTATCAAGTCAGATCCATTTGGAGACATGGAAATTCTGCCCAAGATTAAACAGCTGGGAGTCAGAGTGAGGTTTCATACCAAGACAGTCTGATTCTAGTACCTGTGGTATGATCCAGCTATTGCTTGTTATATGAAAATATAAAACCTGCTTTACTAAAGCAAGAAGGATTACCAAAAATAAGCAATTATGAAATGGTTTCAATTATGAAATTCTTAAGTGGTTCTTCCCAGTGTGTGGTCAATCCCTCAGCACTGAATCAATTAACATTTCATATCAATAATCATTAATAATTGAAGTAATGGCATTCGATTATGTCATGGAATTCTTCCACATTTCAGCCAGTGTGGCTTTTACAACTGAGCTGGGTCCCTAGGCCAGCCCCACAGGGCCTGAACACAGACGTAAGCATTAAAGAGAGAGAATCAGATTTGAAACCTATTCTAAAGAACATTCAGAGAAAGGCTAAGGTAAGAAAATATATACTACAGGGAATAAGAACAAATCAATCTGGCTAGCTTTGGAAGGCTCATGAAGAAGAGAAGACAGGTGAGCGTGGGCCAAACTGTGGGAGGCCTACAACCAGCTTCATTAAGGTCTTTGAATTGATTTCTAAAACCAACGGTGAATCGCCTCAGGTTTTGAAACAGGGGATGAGGAATGCAAAATGGCATTTTAGTAAAATTAATCAAGGAGATTTTCAAAATGAATCAGAAGAGAAAGAAACAAACTATAGGCAAAACAATCAGGAAACACCACAGCCCCTTAGCAATCACAGATTTAACATTCACAATTTCAACGTTTCCCAAGCGATCTCCAAATGTTCTCATTTCTGCTCTTTCTAGGGCACAGAGTCAGAGTTATGAGGTCGATCTGGGAAAGCACGTTGTTAGCTTGCACCATGCTTCTGCCTCTTGGTGAGGTTTTGTGTTTTTTTTCTCTAAACCAGGGTCCTGTACTCAGTCATTCTAACTAAGTGATAAAAGATTTCTTTACACGAAGCACCTCCAAGCAAACCACAAGCACAGAAATAAGCAGCGAGTTATATTAGCAAGACTGGTGACTGAATTGTGTAAGTTCTACACGGACATCCCTAGCTGGCCAGGCATTCTACACTTGCCACATTCCAGGTATTTTTGTCAGGAAGGAAAAGGCATCTGGAGTACCGCAGTTAAGGAGAAAAAGGATACAAGAAGACATGTGAAATGAATAGTAAGACCAACTAGAGATGGGGGCTGAGGAAACAGGAGAAATCAAGAGGGCCTCTAAAGTTTCAAGCTTAAGAGACAGGGAGCGTGTTAGTGCCCTTCGCAGAAACAAGAAACCTAGAGGGAACCTAGCACCGAGGAAGACCTAACAGTTGTCTGCGTACTGAATAAAGATCTCAAAGGCTGAGTGAACTCCTGTCTGTAAGAAGAGAAGCCGCTGGATAATTTTAGAGTTCTTTGAAGCCCATTCTGGGGGACAGAGAGTTTATTCAAAATTCTTTTCTTCTGTTCTTTTAATGTTATAGATTTGGGGCACTGTGATTTCTTGATTTTTCAAATCAAAATTGTATAGTTCTGCCTCTTATTTCAGAAAACACTGGATGAAACCAGAAAAGTTCCTTGACCATTTGCAAAAACTCCCAGTTTTCATGACTAGTTTCTAGATAGTTTATTCTCAGTATCTAAGAGCTACAAGTGCTTTAATTTTTGTGCATTTAATAATGATGTGACGTGGATATACTCTACCATAATGGAGACAGAAAGGTCACTGGTGATATAACTTTGTTCATTTTTCGTCTTTGTTTTGCAGGTAAAGCTCCAGGGTGACAAACATTCTGTGGAGTCATTAAAGCTAGATGTACACCAAAAAGATGGGAAAAAAACCCAAAAAGAACGAATGAAAGAAAGAAAAAAAAAACCTACCAGCAACCTGGTTAATTGCTGAGAATTCAAACTGAGAGAATTATTCACAATGACAGTCATTATCTCAGCGTCCCCTGACTGCTCCTGGATCACCAGCCTCATCTGTATTCCCCAGGGGAAGCACCAGCAGCTCAGGGGAAGATCAGCAGTGAACAGAGATCGTGTTATGTGGAAGTAGTTATTTCAGATGGATCACAAATGCAAGCCCAGTGAGAGGAGAAAAGCTGGGGCAGCCTGCAACAAGAGCGGTTTAAAAAGCAGTATTTAAAAGGGGAGGGATTTCTTTTTATTTCTTCAGAAATTGTTGGAGGTTCAAACGAAAACATAATTTGAAAGCAACTGTGCATTAGGGATCACTCCTTTTGGTTTCAATATTTGGGGCTTTTGGTCTGTGTACCATATCTAATAAGAAGTCTGAAAAATAATAAGAGTACTTGAAGCTGTGGGTGAGTCACAAGACAGATCAGGGTTCTCCGGGCCTCGGTGACCTCACCTGCAGCTCTCACTGAGACTTCCCACAGCAAGTGCTCAATAAATAATGTCTGATGGAACCACTCAACTGTAATATTCAATAACCAAATGTCAAAACCTGCATGTCCTATGAATAAATTGCAGATTACTAAACACAGTAAACGTTTTCTTATTCAAGTGTTTGATGTAATGGAGAATGAAAGTTAAAGCATTTTAGTCAGGTAAAAATTACTTCACATCTTACTAATATTTGGTATGAACTTTTATAAATATCATCCATTTTATGCAATCCTCACACTGTTCATGATACTCTATGAATGAGGGAAATCTATGGCTCAGAATGGTTAAGAACTTTAAACTCTGAGAGTAATAGTTGTTTTAGCTTACTCTGGGGTTTGTGCTCATTGAATTCTCACAATTCCCTAAGGAATGTCCTATTTTTATCTCCATTAGGCAGATGCGGAAACTGAGGCTCAAAGAGTGATAGGTAACAAATTCTTGAGGCTAGCAAGTCACACAGTCAGTCAAGATGGGAACTGATCCTGGAAGTCTGGCCCAGACCCGTGAAGATCTGACCTATATACTCCTCCCACCCCAGGATAAGAACAGTGGCTGGCCCCTGATTTCATCTGGATTTACCCTACCATGTGGGAGGAGATCAGGAATTTTACTATAATCCAGCCCTTCCACTCAAGAGGCGAGTTTAGTCTTATGATGGGCTTTGTTTCCTACCAGAAGTTTACTTTCAATCCAGCAAACAGGATTAGTCTTCTTTCTAATGTCAATAGAAAGACAGCTCTGTTTATTAATGGTCATTACTTGTCTAAATAAACAGCTGCATTTTTATTAAGTAAAACAGACCCAGAAAACCTCACAATGGTCCCAGGTTTAAGATTATTCCTACACTATATGCTGTACTATCACTACTTTAAAAAATCACCCAACAAAATTTAGTATTATTACAGGTCTGCATAACTCCAGAAAGAAACCTTTAAAAACTAATACAATCACGGATGCAGGGCTAAGTCTAAAAGAGGTATCAACCAGGACTGCCTTTTTCGGCACTGCTCCAGATACCTGAAATATATACATCAAAACCATCTGCACACAGAAATGGGGCCACTGCTAGAAGCAATATTTTTGGGTTACAAAAATTGGAGCTATCTATAAAATATGCTTTATGGTTCTTATGGAAAAATAGCCTAAGAGAAAAAATGTTCATGTATGCATCTTTATAAAAATCAAGATAGAATGAAGTGACAACTTCCTCTGGAAAGTAGCAAAGGAAAAGGTAAAATAGCAGAACAGAAAAGTACAGTTGGTACATGTCTGCTACATTCCACACTGCAATTTGAACTGCTATGTGCCATGTGATTTAATAGTATGGTTAAGGCTTAAATCTATACACCAATTGCAATGATGAAATGCCTTTAAAAAAGTCTGACATACCTTTATTTCTTTCTCCATAGAAAGCCCATTGGCAAAGACCGTTTAGTAGTAAATTATTTTTATTCTTACAAACAAGGCTTGGCTCACATTTGGTGAATAACATTCTTCATGCCCCAAACTTTTGTTTTGTTTTTTTAGAGGTTCCCCCACCCCGCTCTATTGAGGTATAATTGTCAGTTGAATATTATACTACTTTACATGGACAGCACAACGTTATTGCAAGTTTTTGGGTTTTTTTAACCTTAAGAAACAGGAGCATGGCCAACAGGACTTCTTTAGTCTCTTCCAACTTTAATATTTATCAACCCAGTCAAAAATAATATACCTGAATTTATGTAAAAATATATTACGTGAGAGTCAATCATGTTAAATGCAAAAAGAAACTACAGATAACTATGGTGGATTCTTCAGAAGTTAAATATGTCTTGCAAGATGATTCATGATCTTCCCCACCCCTTGTTCATTTCTGTGAGGCCAGACTTTGATGTGGGGTGCTTAAAACAGGTAGATTCAACCCTCACAAGCAACACACACCTTTATACTACTCAGCTGCAGGAAAAGATGATGGTGCACTTTTGATTTTTATAAATCGATAGACATTTCCGCTTTCTGTGTAACCAGAGTGAATCTGTTCTTTAAAAAATTTTTAAAATCAGAAAAATGAGGATGTTCTTTAGAATATGTGAGAGAGTGAAAGTATCCAAATAGATAATAAGAGGACAGGTTTTACAAATATAGAGAAAATGCGCTTGGGAAATTTAGATCTGCTAACATCAACAGTAAATCTGAATCCTTGGTGAAGTTCAAAATAATGGCTCAAATTTCAAGGGTTTCTTTTTCTCCCTTACAAAAAAAAATGGTAATATTTTTATTGATTATTTAAACAAGCTCCCTCCACCCCCTCCAAAAATCACAATGAATTCAATCAGCCATGATTCATTTCTCTAAGTGCTATAATATGGTATAATACATTATACAGTTTCTAAAGCTATAATTTTGGCATTTAATGAAACTAAAACAGATTGTCTTAGTGTTGCTATGGGAACATTTATCAGATGGGAAGGGGCTGGCAGTGAGCTATCTGCTGCCAAATGGGAAAGAATTCATTAGCTCTAGAAGACTGGCAGTCCCACAAATCATTTAAATATAGACATTAAGAAAAAAAGCTCAGCTGACAATTTGATTACACAATCTAAAATCTCTTTTAAAGCATAAAGTTGAAAGCTGTGTAGATCATGCAATACTTGGTAAAGGATTTTGGACAAATTTAAGCAGAGTTGCAAATTTCTGAAAACTCCAGGAAAAGGAACGGATGGAGTCGGTGTGTCAAGAGAAAACTCACTGGCTCCCGAAAGCACAGAGGGGCCAGTGTCTTCACCCGCGCACCATAACTGGAGTTGCTCTGAAGCAGGCATGCTGACGTTTTTTCAAAGGCGGAAGTCTGTAAATGTCTTGGCTACACACATGCATTCTGAAGGGAGATTCTACCTTTACAGTCTACATTTCTTAGAAAATAAAAAGTGCGATATACCAGTTAGCTGGACGACTAATTTATTTTCTTTCGACAGTTTGTAGAAAATAAATGGGACCTCCTCCTTGTCCCTTGAAAATTAATTTTAATCAGTCATCCACTCAAATGAGGAGCATTCCCAGGAACCCATGCACGTACACAATTATAGATACAGTTTACAATATCTTGTCACTGGGATTAAAATTTCTCGCTAGCAAATTTGACTGTTCCTCTCCTTTTGAGAATTTCCATTTAGTTTGCACTTCTTCATTTAGAAAATGGGCTTGCCTTTGACAAACTCTATTAGTCTGTAGTCATAACCACTCCCTTCTGTACTCTCCCCTGTGTTACAGGGGCTAGAAGCTTAGAAACTACATCTCCCAGAATCCTTTACCACTGGAATGCTGGATAATACTTAGATTGAGCCAGTGAGAGGTACTCCTATGATATTAAAGCAAAGGAATGTAGAAGTCATTCTTATCCCCCACAGCTGACTTGGCTGCTGCCTGCTGGTTTTGGTAAATACTTTTTTAGTGACTGACAACTCCATGTTCCACTACTAGTGATCAGTAAAGAGACTGTGAAGTAGTTATAACTTGGTCAGGATTTTTCTTCATTTGAGATGCAGCTGTAGTTTCCTGGATGCTTGTTCAGAGTTTGCAGTGCAGTAAACACTGACAACAACAAAAAACCTCTACTCCTTTCAACAATTTTAGGGATACTTAATTCATTGTTTTAAATTCTTTTTCAGTTAGAAATTCTAGCATTAATGTTTTCTGGCCTGAACTTTTTCTCCCAAGAAAAAGAAATGATTTGGATCAAATTTCAGGATATTTATTAAAAGCCCGCAAGGCAAGGTTGTGGGGTTTACAAAGAGACTCCACAAAAGCTTGAAACATAAGCATGAATATAGTCTCTGCAATTGTTTCGTGAGTGCTTTAAAGAGAACAGGTCATTATTCTCTTGTCCTTTTTCTTTAAGATTTTATTTATTTTATTTTTAGAGAGAGGGAAAGGGAAGGAGAAAAACATCAATGTGTGGTTGCATCTCATGCACACCCCTACTGGGAACCTGGCCCACAACCCAGGCAAGTGCCCTGACTGGGAATCAAACCAGTGACCCTTTGGTTCGCAGGCCAACGCTCAATCCACTGAGTTACACCAATCATGGCTCTCTTGTCCTTTCTTATTCCCACCCTTCCTAAAGGACTTAAGTCACCTTCTGGACAAGGTGTGTTAATTCTCATTCTTATCTCCCTCTCCTCCTCTTGTTTCTCCTAGTATTTGTGAAGGGCCTTGGCTGGGTTATGGAAGCACAGCCCTCACTGTTGGGATACACATTTTATTCCCCATTCTCTTCCTTTTACTGGTTTGTCTCTGGGTAAATTTACTGTAGTTTAAAGATTCTGGTTGTTTTTAGGAGTGGAAATAGGCAAAGAAGTTCTTCCACTGTTTTTAAGTCTGCTTCAGAGGACGAGGGAAGAGTTTACCTTTGGCTCAGCCCAGTTTTCTGGCACTACACTGACGTTTAGGGCTAAGGCTCAACTAGTACCTATTTATTGTAAATAAATTGATTTCTCTCCTAATCTTGGGTAAAGCTGGTAGATAACAGAGCATTGGTATTTTTAATTCCAATCCAGCCCATCATTCTCTCCAGTTTCATGTCCACCAAAACTCATTTTGACAAAACTGGGAGAAAATATCAATAAAAATGCTGCTTTTTTCAAAAACATGTATCATGTTACATAATTTAATATAAATTCAAAGTTAATAAATACCCAAGTTTCCATTTTACCAAAACAAATAAATTAAATAACAACAAAGTAACTCGGGATTTTTTTAGAGTGACAAATTCCTAAGGACAGTATTAGAAGAATCGACACTCAGGTACATGATTCTCTAGCTTGCTCACTCTGCGTAAGTCATACTCGCCTCCTGGCTGTTTCTCGAACACTCCAGGTACATTTCTGTCTTAGAGCCATGCTCTGCTGTACACTTGAGGAACAGCCCTTACGCCGCGGATCTCCTGGGCTACCTCCTCACCTATTTTGTCTGCTCAAATCTCAACTTCTCAGTGAGGCCTACTCTGACCCCCTTACTGAACCACGAACGCCACCTGCTCTAACCCTGGTGTTCCCGTATCCTACTCTACTTTTCTGTGTCTGTGGTGCTTGTCGCCTTGTAACATCCTTTACAATTTACTCTCCTTATTTATACATCGCTGCATTCACTGTTTATGTTCTGTGTCCTACTAATAAGACAATGAGGAACTTTGTGTGGCTCACTGTCATATCCTGTTCCTTAGTCCATATTTCTCTTTGCATAACAGCAAAATCTTTCTCCCACACATTTCAGATTATGGACTCAACAACATGAAATAATGCCATTTGTTAATACAGTAAATAATTATCCTCTATATAAACAATAAAATATCTGCTATATCAGTTTGTTATCAATATAATCTTTGAGACAGTCACAGAAACAAGAACCCAATATCAATATTTAAATGTGCTTCATGTAGTTCCTTATCCTTGTACCAAGTCAGACATAATTCTTAACTCTTTACAATTTGATATTAAACCCCCTTCTCTTATTGCTTTACCTCAGGAGAAGAAAAATCCTTGAACTTCTGAAAATGCTTTCTTCTTTGATCTAGCTATACTACCTAAGCTGCCCAAATATAAAACATGTACGTGTACATCAACAAAATTTACCTTCTCTCAAGATGACTGGCCATACTCAAGTACATAGCAGTTGGTTATAAGTGAATGGATATTTTTACATTAAAATAAAAGGAATTTATCAAGTTTTATATACTGAAACTGTTAACAGTTTTTTTAGGTGACACCACGCAAACTGTATATACATATATTTTTCTAAATAACAACACACAAAAAAGTTATTCCTATGTTGGAATAAGACTCTTCTTGCCTGGGTAATTAAGAGAAAGGTGGATGGATGACACACTGATGGAATAAGCAACAATTGCTAAATTAATTAAGTAAAATTTCAAAACATAAGGGGGTGATAAACATACAATTGGGTAGACAGGAACACATTCATTTAGCAGACTTCAAAATGATGAACCTGAGTTTGTATACATACTTTGACTGTAGGATGAGACATGCACAACCATTCAGACAACTGAACGAAGTACCCCCAGACAAAGAAATCCATCTGCTACAGGAAACCAAACACCAACATATTCTCTTCCAAATTCATCAGTCAGATTTTCCTTTCGCCTCGACCAATTGTTAGCTTTTCTGAAGTACACAAGTCAACAGAGTCTCATAAGCCACTTTCATGCCAAAGTAACATACAATTGCCTTGCTGGGGCAGTACAGTGCCCCGAACCCAATAAAGTAGATTTTCATCATGGAGACAAAATTCAGTCTCAATATAGACATTCCATCTTCATTTATTTTAGTCAATTTCTTTTGCTTTCTAAGAATACTTTTCCTGAAACCACTCCCTCCTCCAGTGAAGAGCTAAAAAAGAGAGAGGAAAGAAACAAACAAACCGATTTCCTGAATTCAGGTTCTTACTGCCTAATTCATAGGGACAGTGGTGCTCTGTGCAGCTCACCATTTCTCAAGCCCTGCCCCTCTAACTCCTCACTGCACGGTTCATTTCTGTAGAGAATAATTCTATTATTTTGTATTTGCATATGTGTTATTCCCTTCTATTAAGCCAATCATCCTAAAGCACCTAAGCCCATCATTTAAAAGGTGGATTAAAAAGATCTTACCTTCGAGGATTCCTAAGCAACATTAATAATATGAACGCATTACTGACTGCTATTACAGTTTACAAGGTCTGTCCAGAAGGTATCCAGCCATGTAATATGAAAAATAGGGACATTTATTGAAGATACAAGATACGAGAAACATTGTACATAGGACACTGACAATGACACCTCAGTCCCCTTCAAAGTGGCACCTTGGGACCTCACACAGTTCTCCCGATCACCATGAGCTGCCCAATATTATTTTCCTGAATCTCACTGCTGGTCTGAAATCTCTTCCCTTTCAAAGATGATTTTAGTTTTGAGAAAAGCTAGAAGTCATAGGGTGCCAAATCTGAGTTGTAGGGGGCTGAGTCACCTGGGTGATTTATGTTTTGCCAAAAAACTCTGCAAGAGGTGTGATGCATGAGTAGGCGTGTTGTTGTGATGAAGCTGCCAATCACCTGTTGCCCATAGCTGCAGCCCTCTGAGTCATCCGAATAGTTTCCAAAGAGGAATGTTCAAGCTCAATGCAAAATTTGATGCAGATGCCTGCTCTACTTGCTCAGTCATTTTGACTGCAACGGCCATGCAGCACACAGGATCACTCAATGGTGTCTACCGCTCCCACTGACTAATACAGTGAAGTCGTCATTTTTCATACACGCACATTCCAGTCCACTCTCCTTGGCTGCCATGTTACATCGATGTCATGCAAACCATACTTGTTATATTAACGATGGTTGGACTTTTTCAGGACAGGCCTCATATATTTCCTTAGGGTACATTAATACATTGAGAGCCTGCTACATTATGTCTAAGCCAAAACTCTATAGGGCTATTTGCTTTTGTACTGCTGATGTTAACAATAGCTAGATTATTAGAGAACAAGAAGACAGTTATAAAAACTGAAACAATAGCACATGCCCAGTCACTCACTCTTTCCTGCCTCTCCTTTTTAACTGCAATGGAATATTTTAACCTGAATTCAGGAGAAAATTAGGTGAGAAATGTTTTATCTAAAGTCAAATGCCAGACTTCCATGCTTTCCAATGAATATGTTATTTAGAATGCCATTAATTGAAGGAAGTGGGACAAATACTAGAGTGGATTTATGCAGGAGGAATAAATTGTTAGGCTCTATGGATGGCCATGATTATGACAGCTGAGGAGCCACAGTCGTTACTGGAAAGTAGATATGATTCCTGCCACCATGGCAGGGGCTCTGGACTAAGATAACTTAAGATCTAATTGTTTCTGGATGCACATAGAGCAACATGTTTTAGGGGGGTAAACCTAGTCACAGGGTTCCAAAGAGACAATTTTGTTCCACTAGGCAGCTATGGTATAAAGCATCAAAAAGGACTTAGTTACTATGTAAATCATTATTAATAACAAGCATTTATTTATCAAGTGCCAAATATATTCCAGATAATGTTCCAGGCAATGGGAATATAGCAGTGGAAAAAAATAAATATTCTTGCTTTCCTTGAGCTTACGCTCTAGTCAGAAAGACAGGTATAAACAGAAAACGGAGCTACAAAGTGCATCGCTCGCTGGTAAGTGCAATGCAGGTAACAGAATGGGAGTGCATGAGAGCAAGCACCTGAGAAGTGGCGAGGTGGAGGGAGAGAAGCCACTACTTTCCTCGGAGCGGTCAAGGAAGACCTTGCTAGGAAGGTGGCCTTTGAGCAAAGACACAACGAATGTGAGGACTGTAAGGATATCTGGGTGATGACATCTCCAGCAAGCAGAGAGCCTTTGTGAGGAACAGAAAGGAGACCAGCATGGCTGAGGTGCATGAATTAGGGTGAGGGGGTGGAAGATGTAATTACAGAGAAATTTAAGCAGAAGCAGGGGGCAGAATCAGCAGGGGCTTAAGGATGAAGGCAAACATTTGTCCTCTCCTGCAGTGGGAAGGGAAGCCACCTGAGGGACTGAGGAGTATGATTTTGGACATGTTTTTAGATTTCATGTGTCCCTTATACTGACAAATGAGATAAACAAGCAATTAGAAATGTAAAGCCGAACTTAAGGAAAATAATTGGCTTAGAAATGCTATATATTTTGAAGCATCAGACTAAGGATGACTTTGAAAGCAAGGGAGCAGGTGAGATTTCCAAAGGGAGTGCATACAGACAGAGGAGAAAGCAGTTAAGGACTAACCCTGGGATACTCTAAGAGGAGGAAGAACCACTAAGGAGACTAAGAAAAAAAATGGCTGTGAGGCGAGGGAAAACAAGGGAGTGTGGTATCCTGAAAACCACATGAAGGAAGTGTTGGAAGGAAAAGGGAATACCAACTTGCCGAGAAGTCCAATAAGAGGAGCACTACAAGTTGACCAAAGGCAAAAAATAAATGTTCGAATACTGTAAAACCGAATCCTATACATTAAAACCACAGGTTTCACTATCTGAATGTTGGTGTTCACGGGCTGTGCCATGCTACCCACATGTGTAGCTAGTAAAATCTCGTAGTATTATATTAGGTATTTGTACCATGTTTTTTGTATTTGCTATATCTGCTTATACGAATACAATACATATCTGCCAAATCCACCATTTTAGCCTGAAAAAGCAATGGTAAACCCTGAACTGATTCTTGATAACCCTATCTTCTTCATACTTATTTGCTGGATGATCAATAACATTCATTAAATGAAGCAATAATACAATTATCTCATAGACTTCAATATCAACTACAAACAGGAAACTGAGATACTTTTCCACAAGGGCAATTAATTACAATGAGGAAATACAGATAAGTTTCAAAGCAATTATTTCTAGGCACAAGAGTCAACAATCAGGCTTACCTGTTCTCCAAAGAGCAAACTGAGTGTCTAGTACGGTAGTCATGAACAGGCAATTTAGGAAACTGAATATTTTACCTAAATCCTAATAAAGGTGCTAGGTGAAATTCATCACTCGCACTTTCTACATGGATTTAGCACAGCGCCTGGAGAAGGTGCTCAATAAGCAGTGAAGACAAGAATGAAAGGCGTGTGTGCCCAGAGCTACTGTGAAGAACCATGCAGATTGTGCCTCACTCCCTGCAGAGGGCGCTGTTCACTAGGCGGACAGGGCAGGACATGCTCAGTGCAAGCCTCCTCAACCACATGTGGCAGCCTTGGGAGCATCAGCCAGCCTCTGACATTTACCCTAAAGTTGAAAAGCAGGCACAGTAATGGCATGCACATGCTTAAATATCCTTTGAGATCAATATAAACTCAAAACAGGCCTACAAAGATGTGTCATGCAGGAAGAGACAGTTACTAAATGTCTACATATGGGTTTGATGATTTTTACCTTGCTGTACGTGAATAAATGTTTTCAGCATTCGATTATAAACTCTAGATGGCAGGGACTTATCATGCAAATGTAACTTTAAAGCAATCCATAACAAGCATCTTTAAGAAATGGTGATCCAGAAATCATGTAAAACCCATGTTTTCAACTCATGCTGATGATTTTTACCCTCTTAAATTTTGGGAGTCAGGGTTAATTCTGGAGAAAAGACTGTTCATTTGACAGTGAGAGCCAAGCAGCATATTTTAAATCGAGACAGTGAATTATCAGGCAGGCTCAAGTTGTTTGGCTCATTTTCCTTATTTCTATAATTTTCCATGTGAAATCCAATGCTTACTTTTCTGTCATTTTCTTATCTGCAGCATCCTCATCACAGCCTAATTAAGAACCATAATACAGGACACCATCAGTGTCTTTAAATTATCTGCAGGCAAAAATTTAAGATTTCTGGATTACCAATTGAAATCACAAAATAGTGGCCTTGAAACAAATCAGACAGAATCTCAGTTATTTAAAGCCTCAAGACATTACTTTTTCTCATAATTATATAAAGCTACATAGAAAATTAGAAAAAAAAATATTTTCCTGCTTCTTATTGAAAGTTCCCCATTGAGATCAACAGCCAGAACACACTGTAAAGTACCTGAGATGTTTGGATTTAATTTCTTTGGCCCTCAAGGCTATAATTCTTCCAGATAATTTGCAAACCACAGTGAGCCACATAATAAATACGGAACATCAGCCAGAATTTAAAAACAAAAGCAATAAACATTTTATATGTTAGTTCAAATAATTAAATAGAATTTAACTACTTGGAAAAGAGCTAAGAGCTGAGAAGGAGCACCAGAGGGGTGAAGTGAGAGGTGGTGAAAAAAATGAGACGCTTGTATTTGCTAAAATGTCCACCACACTCAAATCAACCTCACACCTAGCATCTGTTCTCTATGTCTCCGTACCTTTCTTAGTTATAACTACACCAGCATTTTACTCAGGAAAATGACAGAACAATCAATGTATGTTTCATCCACTTTCTCTAGAAAATTACCGCACAGACTATAATTCACCTTTCTATCCCTTCCAAAACATCTTAACGCTTTCAAAATTCACTCAATTCATTTCAACTCCTATTTACCGAGCATCTACTATGTACCAATATATCAGTGGCACTAACAAAGATCCCTGTCCTGCAGGAGCTCATCTTCTAGGGTAGTCAAACTTATTTGGGCAATTAATAAACCATTTTGGAATTTTAAAAAATATTAAAAATTAAATCACACTTCAAAAATAAACTAAAGTTTACAGGTATTCTTAAATATGCATTTGTGTTGTTTACTGATCACATCTTTCCAAGCAGCTATCAATACTCACTGAAGGGCAGGTGCACAGAGGAAAGTCCGTGAGTAGCTGTCAGCAGTTGACATTCCTGTTCTGCCATGTGTGGAATCTCCTTTCTGTGTCATTTGAAAGCCATCAGTTTTTACCCTGGGTGTGAATCAGGGTCATCTGGTGAAGCTTTTGTAATTTAGAGCTCAGTCCAGACATACTAAGAGTCTCCTGCAGTGGGGCCTGGATATGTGTATTCATTAAAGCCCTACAGTTGGTTCTGACACATATTCCAGTTTAAGACAAATCCTTTTAACAAATTCTCAGACACAAGCTAACACAGGTGAACACTATGTGGGGTTAAAGAGAATTTCCTGAAAAGCTCTACTACATATTAGTAGCAATAGTAACAATAGTAATAACTGCAGCTAAATCTTCTGCATTTACTGTATGTCTTGCACTCTTCTATGCTATTTCCGGATATTCCTTCACTCGGCCCTTACAACAACCATTATTATTCCATTCTGCAGTAAGCTGGAGCATGGGAGGCCAGGGAACTTTGCAGAGTCCCAAAGCTCCGTAAGCAGTAGCTTTGGGTTCTGAACCCTGGGATGATGACACTCAAGTCTTTGTGCTCAATCGTCATTTTGTAGAGAAATTTACTCTATTAATTTAATAATTCATTTGGTAAAGAGGTATAGCTTTGAGGTAGGTGTGTCTCTATTTTTCCCCTGTAATACTTATCACAAATATAAACAATCATGTACTCTGTGCAATGTCCATCTATACTAGGATGTAAGGATCATGTTAAAATAAGTACATCTCTCATTTACTGTGGCACCCCCATATTTAGTGCAGTGACTAATGCATGACAGCATTCAACAAATATTTGCTGACCAAATGACTAAGAGAATGAATGAGTGAATGAATGAATGAGAGTTTGCCAAATGCAGATGCGCATTTTCTACTAAAGGAGTCATGCTTGTAAACAGACTTAGCTCAGAGGGTTAATGTTCTATATCGAAGTACCAACAGAAAGCAGTGGGAGACAGGAACAGAGAAACTAAAACCCACCAAATCGAAAGTACCACTTGATTTTGTAAGTCCAGGAGACAAGCAGCAGAGGTATTATCAACTGTATTTTGCAGGCAAAGTGGTCAACAGCTGAGTGCCCAGTAACTCATGCTATATTCCCAAAACTTGGATGGTGGATTCAAAGGCTTGTGTTAAAATCCCATTTTGGACACTTCCACTTGTGGCTTCAGACAAGCTGCTTAACATCTTTGAAGCTCTAAGCGTTGGCTATCTCATTTATAAAGACAGGTATATGCCAGTATTGCCTTTCATTCACTGATATACCCAAACGCTTAAAATAGTGCCTGGCATATAGTTGGCACTAAATATAGGATTGAATTGCTGTGCTACCAAAAACCTTAAATATAAAAACATGTAAAAAGTGCTTGGTACTGTGACTAAGACATACTGTTAGTCACAGCTCCTTTGAGACTAAATGTCCTTAAATGTTATTCCCACTTCCCCTTTCAAGATTCGAAAGGGAGTCTCTGTCCCTCTGCCCCATTTTAGATTCCTTCTCAGCCACGTGGTCCCTTCTACCGTGAGTCTTAGAGGTTTAGGCCTATTTCCATGAAAGCATCTAGTTCATTAAAGCAAAGGGAAGCAGATTTAATATTTAAATCAGGACAGACTCTAACTTACACCATGAGTTCATTTGCTTTCTCATTCCCATAAGACATGTTAAACATAAGTCTCTCCTTTCTAAAAACATTGGCACCATTTTAATACATTTCATAATGATCCCATAAAAAGGTTTACAAAATTACAGTACTATTTTATTATTACTATTCAGACTAATCAAATCGATTCATTACATAACTACAAATTAGATTTCTTTGTGCTGAGGTATAGTCACCTGAACATTTACATTCAGCATCTTCAGATTTGTGAGAATCCATATACAGGTACACTAAGCTCGGAGGCTCACGTCCCTCCCCAGACTCCTCTCCACTACCGTCTCTGCCTCTTACACATCAGCCAGTGCAATGGCACGGCTGTGATGCTGAAGATGGATTCTGGGCACTGACAATGGCTTTTAGGCGTTAATGGAACGGGATTTTGTTTGTTTATTTGGGGGGAAAGTATGGAGGGTATGTGAAAATGCCTGTACACCCAGCTACATTGTACATTGCTGGATGTGTGGTAGGCAGGCTGTTTATTTAGCCTGTGGTAGGAGGGAGAAAGCAATGTGTGAATGTGCAAGATTCTACAAAGCCAGTGTGCTAAGGAAAACAATCCAAACTTTAGTGGGCCAATTTCCTGCAACAGTAAAATGAAACAGTAGGTGATTTCCACAGCTATATCCAGCTTTGGCAATCTATACTTTTATTAACAGCTAAAAAACAAACTGCTGTATTTATACCACATGCTTATTCTTATGCACCAGGAAAGACAATGATGTTAGGATTCATATAGATGGAGACAGAGAGAGAGAGAGGCAGGTTAGATGTGTAGTTTTCCTCTGTGATGCTTGTCACAAATACAACAATTGTGTAATTTGTGAAATACCCATCTCTGCTAGGATGTAAAGGTTATGTGAAAATAAGCATGCCTCTCATTAACTATGGCATCCCCATATTCGGCACAGTGCCTAATTCGTGGCAGCATTCAGTAAATATTTGTTGATCAACTGACTGATGGAATGAATGAAAATGGCCATTTGTAGAATGTAGGTGGGCATTTTCTACTGGAGGAGTCATACTCATAAACAGACTGCTTTCTCTGTGAGCCTATGCTTTAGGTAAGAATTTGGCAAAGAGGTTTTTCATCCAATTTAATTTAATTTAATTATTCTTAATTTTAATTTTCAATCAAAATGATCCCCGATTTAATAATTACCTCAGTAAATATAACATGAACAACGACCACATCAATGCTAATAATTGAAAACATTTACTGATGTGATAGCATTCCAAAAACTGATGGAGGTACATGTCATTAGCATCATGCCTATTTGAGATAAGATAATCTTATCCATGAGATAAGCTGCAGAGATGTTTACATGACAAAACCAGCAGATGCAGAATTTAAATCTAGATAGATCCAATCACGAAGTCAGGGCAGTTAAACGTGTATTTCCAAATAATTATAGATAACTCTAACAGTAATTTCACAGGGCAAAAGTGGAATGAAGTATGGAAATCATGCTTATATAGGAGTTAAGGCAGCTGATTTCTACTCTCAGTTCAGCTATTACTAGATGAGTGCCCTTGTAATGAAACAACCCTCTCTGAGCCTCAGAGAGGCAAAAGGAGTAATTCAGCTGTGCAGACATTTCCCAATTCTGTCTCTGTACGATCTGTGGTCACAGGAAAAGGAGGCATCATCTTTCTGTTAACAGGCCTCTCTGTTTTGTGTTTGGAATTTTGCAGAATACGAGTATTTTTAAAATTAAAATTTTAAAAAGCTGTGTTATTAACAAATAGTCTGAAAATCACTGGGTTTGATAATCTCTGTTTTTAAACTCTTTTGAAATTGTATAGCTCTATTAAATACTTATATTTTTATGAATAAGACTGGCTTCTTCAGTGTTGCTTATTTAATATTAGCTCTTTTAAAATACGAACCTAAAAGATTCCTTTTCAAGGAAGTGAAACAATCAAACTATTTGGTGGACTAACCTCTTCCATTAGGGTACCACAAAGTTTTTAGGTGTGTGTTTTATTTTTTTAAAGAAATTTTAAATCCTTTCATATTTATGTATTCTTAAAATCCGGCTTATGTTTTTTCTAAAATATTTTCTTCGGTTAAGTACATTTTCTCTCAACATGGTATGAAAGCCATTAGAATTGTGAGAATGGCTTTTAGGGCTCGAGGATTATAAAGTACATGTATTCAAACTTGGATATGAGATTATACATAATTTGAAGTATTTAGGGGAAGCCTGTGGGCATCAGTTTCTGGGTACTTCATAGTCTAAAACAGCATCATAGGGCATGAAGTCAGAGTCTGGGGGCGATGAGACCCTCAGCGGGCCAAGAGGAGCGGGGGGCTGGGGAAAGGGAACAAGCCGTCAGTAGTGTCACAACAGCCGGCAGTCACCGAGCGGCTACTACGCTCCAGGCAGCGCTGTCAGAGCTTTACAGATACTAATTCACTTAATCCCCACACCAATTTGTGAGACAGACACTGAAGCACAGAGAGTGTAAGGAATCTCAACAGTCACAGAGATGGAAGGTGACAGAGCTGGGATCTGAATTAGGCGCCATGTAGCTGTGAAGGGGGGCGCTTTGTGAAGTGGGGGTGGGGGGGATAGCCAGAGGACTGGGTAAGGCTTCAAGTCCTGAAAGATACTGGGAGACATGAGAGAGAGGTAAGAAATCTATAATGATGGAAGAAAAGAAATGGGAATGCCCTGGAAGCTAAGATTAAGACACAGACTAAAGAAAGGAAATAAAGAATTCCTAGACGAAGATGTTAGAATGATACTCTCCTTGTTTCTGAAGCTATAGAAATCAGCAGGGGCCTACAGAAGAAAAAGTCGTATTTCTGAGAAAGGAAGGCGTGTGCTTAAGGTGATAGCTTAAACTGGGCCTTTGAGTTGAATGTGGCTGACTCCTGGGAAACAGTAACGACCAAAAAGAAGTGATGCTTGGGTAATTCTTGCCCCTTGATGCCTTGCTGTCGGGTTCATTTTATCAGTGAGAAAACTGAGGCACAGTCGTCGTTGCAGTAACTTGCTCTAAGGCTATTCCAGCTGATTAGTGACGTGTTCACCATTCCCTTCACTAAGCTACCTGCGTTTTTATCTGTAATGTTTCTTTCACATTCAGTACATTTTTTTAGGATTCTATTTGAACGTTTGCTAAAAAATAAATGTCTAAGGAGCACAAAGAAAGTTAAAGTCGCCTATGACATACACACATTGATGTTTTTGTAATCCTGCAGCTCTGCACAATATGTAAAGACATATATACCCGAATCTGCTACCAATGCTAGAGGAGAAAGAAGAAACTTGAAAGTAATGGTCTGTGATGCATGAAACACCTTCTATTTTCAAATTGAGAGGGATGGGCAGGAAGAAACCTCAGTAAGGAGTAGGGCAGAATGTTGTTTGCTCTTTAGGCAAAAATATAATGAGTAAGGTTGATTCTACCACACAGAGGAGTAGGTCTGGAAAACTAAAAACATTCTATTTTATTCCACTTTCCACAGGAAATAGAGAATGGAGATCTGTGGTAGACTCCTGTTAGCATTCTGTGGTCTCCATAAAACCCTACTTTCTCAAGTCTCAAGACATTTAAAGGTAATTATGGGGAAAGATGAGGGAAACTTTCCCAGCAGTTAAATAGGGATAGTCATGGAGTGGACAAACATCACGCCTCCTGGGTCATTACCTCTGTCCTCTTGCCAAATATGATGTAAGAAGAAGAAGAAAGCTCCAGGTCAAGGATAAAATAAGGAAGACATACGGGGCTTACTCTATTTAAAAGTTTGTTGGCAAAAATGAGTTAACATGGGATCTACAGGCTAGGTGAGAGTAGAAAAACTCCAACCCATTACTAAAGAATAACTGTTAAAATGTGCTAAATGTATACAAATATGTATTGCATTCTAATAAAAGCAAGAGCAATTAAATTGCAAAATAACACCGACACGATACAGATGTAAAAATCATTAATGTTCCTAACACTGTTCATCTATTTCAGAAGGAAAGAGATGACAGAGCGAAGAGCAGCCACGGTACGGCACGGAAGGCGCCAGAACCCCGGGCCTAGCTCGGCCACGGCCAGCTCCGAGTGACAGTGCCGGGCCACGCCAAGCTCCTGACCCCCGGTTTCCTGATCTGTGAGGCTGGCGGCTGCCGTGGTCTCTAAGTCTTCCCAAAAATAAAATTGGACTATTCATAGTGGGGAAATAGTCACAGAAAAAATTAAAATATGCTTTAAAAGTCAAGATTTCATAACAGGGATTGATATGACCAATCGGCAGATATGTGAGCAAATTATCAACCCTTAGAGGAATAATGAAAGTGTTCATTAAATTATTACTATTACTTATATACGACTACTATAAAAAACCTTCTTGCCCCCCCACCTCCCTCCACCAAAAAAAGAAACACACAGTGAAGTCAACATCCAATAAAATATCAGTAGCTATATAATTAAAGGAAAAGTGTTTCTCTTCTCACAACACTTCTGAACCACACGTATGGGTTTCCCCACACACACCAACAATTCCGAAGACTCCCAACATCAACTGGGTGTCCTGAAATGTAATTCAATTCTGATGCTAACCACCCAGAGTTAGTGGGGTACTTAGGCTGCCAGTTGCATGTAATGGGTTCCCAAAATACACACTGACTTGGGTACAAAGTTTGGGGTCCCCACGACAGCCTATTCCTGCTCTAGGTTCAATAATTTGTGGGGATGGCTCACAAAACTCAGGGAAACACTTACATATATTTACTTGTTTATTATGATGGCTATTATAGAAGATACAGATGAACAGCCAAATGAAGAAATGCAGGCAGGGAATGGAAGGATGTGAGCACAGGAGCTTCTGTCCCCTTGGAGTCGGGGTGACCCATCCTCCCAGCATGTGGATGTATTCACCACGGCAGAAGCTCTCTGAACCCCCTAATTTAGGAATTTTCACGGTGGTTGCACACACAGGCATGAGAGATTATGAACTCATTCTCCAGCCCCTCTACCTCTGGAGGATGGGGGTGAGGCTTGGTCTTTCTGGTGACCAGCCCCCATCCTGAAGCTATCTAGGAGCCCACCAAGAGTCACCTCATTAAAACCAAAGATGCTCCCATCAGCAAGGAAATTCCACAGCAAGGAATATAGGAGTGCCATGTGAGACACTCCCATCTCCACAGTCACTCAGAAGTTACCAGGATTATAGGAATTCTGTGTCAGGAACCAGAAGCAGGAACCAAATATATATATTTCTTACTATGTCACAGTGATAGATCAGAATGTTTTACTTAAACTTCACAAATCCATTCCCCTTTCACCATGCTTTATTCTATAGCCACAATAAAATTATTCACATTAAAAAGCAATTGATTCACTTATACTATTTATATTAGAACTATGTAAAGTGCATATACGTAAAGAATGAAAAAATGTTTGGGTAAAATAGCTCTTGCATATTTTAAAGGAAAATAAAACATGTGGGAATGGGTGGGGAAGCTTCAGTTATGACAATACAGATTATATTGTAATGACAGAAGTCTGGTTATTGAAGAGCTCACAAAAATAAAACTGATGGTTCTAAAATGTTCAGGAAACCATCATGTGGTGGGAAGGGAAATCACACAGTAACAAAAGTTGGGGTTATCTGCTACTCTGACACAGATGTTTTTAAAGGGTGGCAGGAGGAAACCACGATTAAGGTTAAGGAAGTATCTAATCAAGATATTCACTTTGAAGTCATATAACATGTACTCTGAGTAAGAAACACATTCGCAGAATCAAAATTGAAAAGGGCTTTGAGATCATCTAGAATCATCTCCTCATGAATTACAGGAAGAAATTGTCAGAACTGGCACCACCTCTCTGGATTCCTGATTCACAGTCCTATATGCATTCTCTCTGCTTTCAGACAATAGTTTTCACTAATATCATTATTATCATCTTCCTTTTCCTATTGGGTTCAGGAAAAAAGTTATTTGTTTAGTATAATAATGACAAAAAAATCCTAAACAAAACAATATATCTACTTGGAACCAAAAAAAAGGTCAAGGTAACTCATATGTGCGTCAGATGAAAAGCGGAATGATAAGCACACCAAAGAAGACAAAAAAAAAAAAGAGTTTATATAAATTCTCTGAGGTGAATTTTTGAATTTTCAATCATAAATTATTTTAGTGATTTCTGATTGGCACCAAAGGGCAAATGTGAAGAAAGAACTGAATAAATCAGCAAATATTTGATGCTTCTTACCAAAAATGATTGTTAAATTTAGCAAAGTAACACAATCCCTCTGACCACGAGTACCATCGCTCAGTACAGGCCCCTACCTAAGTATGAGCGCTGTTACCCGTCCATGAACAGGAAGGTCAGGGCTTCGAGTGTATGTGTGTCAATGGTAAAAGTAGTAAAGGATCATTTTTGCTCACTGAGTTTCTACTACCTTTCAGGTTTTGTGTGAGGAACTTTTCAAATATTACCTCGTGTCTCACAGTAATGTAAGATAAAAATTATTTCAGCCATTTATACAGGTGAGTAAATGGAGAGGGATGCATTAGGCAACTTGTTAAAAGCAGGATTAAAACTTATGTCTGATTCTGGAGCCAAAGATCTTTTCAGTAGGCGACAGAACTTTATCCTACAACATTCCTGTTACATACAGAAAAAGATGTTACTTTCATTCCTGTTACATACAGAAAAAGATGTTACTTTTAAAAGTCTAGAACACAAGAGCAAGCACATCCATGCTCCATTTCAGTTTTACTTTCTACACAAATGTTCTAATTTCATTGTTTGCCACTAGCGTGGTGAACCCTTCACAGCTTTAGTGGTGGGCTTTACTTAAACAGAAAATCCAAAGCTGCTCGAAATCAACAACAACAGAAACCATCTGCTCAAAAAGAAACCTTGCCCTTAAACTTAAAAAATTTATTTAAAATCATAATTATTACCCACCTTTTAAACAATGTATTCTATCTGACAAGTACAGTCACATTGTCTCCTATTGACCTCTGCTGGAAAGACAGTTGGTGTTCTGCTCCCTTTCCTGTGGGCACATGTGACATTTCCCAGATTCCTTTGATCAATCATAATGTTTATTTTGCTATGAGCCTTCCTCTTTCCCGCCATCATTCTAAACTGGAAAATTACCCAACATGAGTCAACCCAACTCTGTTTCTAGTCTATCCTCGTAAGAGTCATGTCTGTTTCCATTGTAATTTTACCACTAGCTCCTTTACTAAAATAAGCATTAGTCATTACACTGACCTAGCTATCACTACGTTCAGCATAAAGCCCCGAGCCACCACAGTGCCCCAGACATCCCTCTCGGGAATGGAAAAGTCAGCATTAGCTCTCCTGCCCTAATTCTCAGGTCCGACCCCCTCACATAGGAACTACCTGGATCCTTACTTTGTCTGTGAAACCCAAGCCTATTGGATGGATCGTGCTAACTCACCAATCTTAATAATCCCTTCATCACACTTGCTCCCCAACAGCTTTCTTTCCTTCTTGAACTCGCTCTAAAACAATCAGCCCCTCCCTGTGGTTCATCTTGTGGTCACTGTAGAACTGAGAAGGTGCCCCGGGCATCACAGGTTCCCTTGCAGATGATCTCGGTTCCTCAGGAGGTGATTTAGAAAATATAGCTATGGACTTGGGCTAGCTTCCATCCGCAACCTCACTACTTTTTGGGAGAGGTTTGCCACTTTTTGGGTACCATCCCAAAGAATCTACCGCCTGGCTGAAGAGGTGTGACTCCACAGGAATTATGTCAGAGTCACTGCTGAAGCAATTCACCTTGTCTCTGGACAGCATCGCCACCAGCCTCGAAGCTGTGATCGGTTATTTATGAGAAACCCAGTGCACCGTCTTCCACACCCACGTCGCCCTAGATGTGATGGAAGGCAACTGCTGCTGTTTTGTCCCAGTGACCTAAGAAACAAGGAAGGCTCGAGAGAGGACGGAGAAATGCCTTGCATTACTGCCATGGTGCTGACTCCACTGAGAAAGATGACAGGTTCTGGGACTTCTTCGGATAGGTCCCTGAAGGCCTATGAAGTTGGGCATATAAATTGATTCAGTCTCTAATCTCTGTTTATCTCCAAAGGTATCTCACTAAGCATCTCTGGGTTACGGCAACTGGCAACTGTCACCAAGTCTCAACTGATGGTTCAGCTGGTCTTTCATGACCAAAAGGTGGCTGAAGGAAAAAGGAACTTACGTTGTTTAGAGAGAAAAAGAATGCTTCTTCTCCCCCTGAATAAGAAGAGGGACTGACAAGGACTTTCTCCTTGACCGAATTTTAGACAGGCTCCCCCGAGCCCTCTTTTCGTCAGCGCCCCATCCTCTGCGCCCTGTCTGCAGCCCATCCAGTCCGGCTGGAGCAAGAGCCCTCCCATTCCTGGTACCTGCTCTGCCTTCGCTGGCCTCCCTTCAGCAAGAATCCCCCTACCCTTGCTGTCTCCTCCTGGTAATTTCCCATCCCCTGGCCGCTCACCTGCTCTCCAGCTCTAAGTTCCCACTTGTCCCGGTGTACTCCAAATTGAGCCCAGTTCTCTACTGGAGTCTCTTTTCCCCTATAGAAACAGTTTGGGAATAAAATCTGTTTTTATTGGTTTTCACTGGTACCTGGCTCTACTTCTCTTTTTACTGGCATGTGGTCATAATGAATATTAATAAACTTAACAAAAACTGAAATAATGCATGAATGCATCATTTCATGTGACAAATGTTAATGAACATCCACCCCAAGGCTGTCACAATGCTACATGGGTGAGGGTAAATGGTGGAAAGTAGTGGACAAAGTGTCTGCCTCATGAAACTGACAGTCTAGTAGAGGAGAGAGACCTTAATGCAATGATCACATAAACAATAATATTATTACTACGATAAATATTTTGAAGAGCAGGTAAATGGAATATGCTGAGATAGTCAGGAAAGGCTTCCCTAAAAAACTAATGAAGGGGTATTTAAGCTGAAATCTGACTATTCAAGATTATTGGGTGTGTGTATAGGGGTAGGGGACATTCTGAAAAGAATAGCACGTGACAAGTCTCTCATTGAAAGGGAAAGTAACACACTAAAGGAACTGTAAAAATGCCAGTGTAGATATGTGACAGAAAATAAAGAGGTAATAAGGGAGACAGATATTGAATAAAACTGAAGATATTTATCGGGAATAGATCATATAAGACTTTCTAAACCATCTAAGAATTGGTAACTTCATGCTAAGAATACTGTATGTCTATTGTCAGCACAGTTGTCAGCAGGGTATAAATACCCAATTAATGAAAACTTTAAAAATATTTGAACCCTGGCCGGGTAGCTCAGTTGGTTAGAGCATTGTCTCGAAACATCAAGGTTGTGGGTTCAATCCTGGTCAACCAATGAATGCATAAATAAGTGGAACAACAAATCAATGTATTTTTTTTCCTCTCTCTCTCCTTTCTTTTTTTTCTCTCTAAAATTGATAAAATAAATACAAATAAAAACTCAAATCCATTGATAAATATAATAAAAAATTTGAATCATCTTAATGTAAAAATGTATGTTATTTGTTTTACGTATAAAGCAAATTCCATTTATCAGTGATTTTTGGCCCCAGGGTAGCCAATGGGAGGAAAAAAAAAAATCACTGGAAATCCCTGTCACATTTTTCTGATTTAAATGTCAGGGAGCACTCTACAGTTTACATTACTCAGGAAATGTAAAATCTAGATAATGTACATTTAGTAGTTGGCGGTTCCCATAAACTGTTACTTAAAAAGTCAATCACCCAAATTTGAAATGAAAATGGTATTTACATCAGAATGGTTCTCAACCATCAAATATTAAGAATTATTACTTTACGTGGGACCCTCCCATATTTGATTATTTCTAATTTTAAAAGACATCTTAATAGCTTATGTTTCACAGAATTTTTTTTCTATTTTTCTCTAAGTGGTATGGCGATTTCATAAAAAATTTCCACAAAAACAAAATTTATTTTTCTTTAATTAAAATCAAAACTCATTTGCAATTTAGAAAGCCTAAGTAGTGGAGAGGTATAGGAAGAGGACCTGCCTGCTCCTTCTCTTTCATCCATAAGAGGAGAAATGTAATGTCTGCTATGCTATCCAAATTCATACAGTTAAAAGCTCTCTATGGTCCTAACCACCAAACAACAGAACAGAGCTAATAGTCGGAATATTAGCTACATAACACAATGACAAACATGGTTAGAGCAATGATAATAACACAGGTACTAATGCATTGGGCACTTACTCTAAAGGCTGCGGTTGCCCCATTTCATTTAATCTGAGCAACAGACATGAGACTAACACCTCATCACTTCAAAGATGAGGGTACTGAGGTTTACAAACGTGAGATAACTTGCCCAGTGGTAAATGGCTAGGAAATTGCAGATCCGGAATGCTGATCTAGAGATCCATGATTTTAATCCTAATACCAAGCACTAAAAAGGGTGAAAATAAAGTTGCTGTCACACTGTCACTAGGAGATATACCTCAGGTGACTGCACAGCATGGATTAAATCACACTTCCTTTTCTCACCTCTTCTCCTGCCATTCATTACCCCTGCCCCCTCCATAAATTGTGTGAACCAGAGTTTGAGGATAAATCAGAAACCACAGTGGGAAAAGAATCTATACTTTGGCTCACTGCCACCATGCCCTTAATAAACTAAGCTAATTGGTCACAAATAATTTTGAAAGGGCCTTAAAAAAATCTCATGTATTTTTAATACTTCCTCAATTCAGGTTCTCAAATGGTATGGATATTTTATTGATGTAGACAATATACTTTCTAATTTTCACCTAGCTTTGATATATATTTAATAAGTATTATCAGCTTATCTTTTGAAGAAGGCAAAGAAAGCAGTAGTTAAGATTAAGCTAAGGTCCACTTTGAAGGAGTTGGTCTTTAATGTTTAAAACATGAGGAAAAGAATTTCAAATGAATAATTTCTGTTTCATGTTTATGATTACCTGATAATCTCCTACTCACTACATGGCATCCTAATAGCCAATCAAATGTTACCATTTAAAAACTAAAGGAAAAATATATTTATTAGGATTTTAAAGAGGATGCCGAATATCTACAAATTTCTGTGAACGAAACTGAGTTCTCAAAATTGGAGCCTGATTTTTAAAGTCAATATTTTTTTTAAAGAAAGAATCAGATTATGCTAATAAAGACCAAAGCAAAGATGCATAGTTGAGAAAAAAGAAAGTAAGGTACAAAGGATCCTTTGTTGGAAATGGAAACAAATGTCTTTGCAAGTCATTTCAAAAAAATATTTCCTTTCATAAGCAATAAAGGATGTAAGACTGATGGCAGTTTAAAGTACAACTGGATGTATCAAATGCATACCACCAGATGGCATCTTAAATCACATAGCATAGTCAGAGACCAGAAGAGTTAATAGCTGCATTTCTGAAATGGAATCAAATCGTGAATTTCAAATAGATTTTTAATACTAAAATCTCTGACACTAATCATAACATCCAAAGAACCCAACAATAATTTTGTTTTAAACATAACAACAAAAAAGAAAAAAAACCCTGATAAAATAGCACTATAAATAAAGTGGTGATCTTGACATCAATTTTTATTTTTAAAAGTCATTACAAATGGAATTGTGAGAGAAAAAGAAAGTTCAGTTAAGAATTTTATGTTTTTCTTCATTTTTACGTACAATTTTCCTTCCCACTGATCCTAACTCACAGGTTTTTGCTTATTATAAACATGATAAAAGGCAGTTCAAAGCAGATAACATTAAGGAAAAAAAGAAGAAAAGCTTCTAGAAAAAATAAAACAGGTCACGTTTCCTTTGACCTACATGTATGATTCTCATGAAATTCCAGTTCAATAGCCTCAGTGTCCGAACATTACACGTCTTAAGGGGCAGAATAAAACAATGCTACGTCTAAAACTGGCTGATATGTGGACCACGATGTCAAATACAAACAGAAATTAGTCACACAGCACATTATACACCAAACTAGAGTCAAAAGGTAACCGTATAACAGCAGGAATTGAAATCTTGCTCAGAATATTAAAATACAATGTTGTTTCATAACAATCTCTGAAAAAGACTTGATCACTGCCTGGATATGAGGTTGGTCTGTTGTTGCTTTTTTTTTTTCCCTCTCTCTCTCTCTCTCCATCATATAACCAATAAAGTCCTATTTTTAGAAAATACATTTTACTAGAAATGTTATTTTCATATGATGAAAGCAACTTAAAGACTTGTTACCAGTTTGTAATTTATTCTTGGATCATGATTTGTATACACATATCTTATATACATCTTTTAGGGTTTAATATTAGGAAAAGAACTTTGGATTTTTTTGAGAGTTTTTTCTCCCTTCCTCACCTTAGGTGGACCTAAGTCTCGAATCATTACATGGACTCTCAGGTCACTTTATGATGTGACAGTCACACAATGATACTGGTGTGAGCTGGACAAAATAGAAGACAAGTTTTTTTGACTCCAAGACAAAAGCAAAGGTTTCTCTGAGGAAATACATTTTTATAATAGCAAGAGTTATGCATAAAGTTATTTAATTAATATTTTAAATAATACATTTTATGCCAAGACAGGCATTTTAAATGGTGATGCAGCTGCCTTGAAACTTAGTAGTATTTTTCCTTACTAAGCCACCAATTAAACCACAAATTCTTCCGTGAGAAAGTCTTCTGACAAGTTCATGTATTTTATTTATCCAGTACCTTATATGTCCAAAACCTTCCACTTATGACAGAAATCAACAGATAGCTATATTCAGGAAAAAAGAACAGAATAAAAAGATAACTGCTATTTAAATTACTGCTATTACAGTGACACACAAACAGAAACACACACATCCACACACATATGTACATATTCTGTTTTAGAGGTTTCTAGATATTTCCTTCATAATATTATCATAATTTACTATAAGCAAATTAACAGTGCATTTACATTAAAATTATTTTCAAATAGGGAAACATCCAGAAAACCATGAGATCCATGTCCTTAGATGTTAACATTTTATAGGAAAATAGCATGAAACGAACAAAAAATATCAGTCTTATATTGTTAAATGCCACACTATATGATCACTCCCAGATTTAATGATTTTATGGATCTGTGAAATTAACCTACCCACACATAAAATGGGAATAACGTGGTTGAACTTCCTGGGCTTTAAAACCAATCCTGGCACTTTCTAGCTGGGTAACCTTAGATAAGATACTCAATTTCACTGAGCTTCAGTTTCCTCATTTGTAAAATGGAGCTGATAACAGTACTTCCGTCATAGGGTTGTGTGAAAAATAAGAATTAAAAAGTACAGTGACTTAAAAAATAAGAATTAAAAAGTATAGTGACTAGCAAAAAACAGGAACTTAACAAATGTTAGCCTTATAACAAAAATAACTCATTAATTTGTCCCCCAAAAAGTTATTTAAAAAAATTACCACCTACTATCATCATAGTTTCATATACCAAAAGAAAGCATTTTCACTAAACTGAAAAAAAAACATCATTTCACTGTGGTCTAGGGACAACCTTGTCATGGGCCAGTACTGCTCTATGACCAGTATTTGGGAATGTCCATTAAAGACTATAAAGGTTGCTGGTTCACAGGAGTATAAAATCAATGGAGTCCGAAATGATCAATGAGAAAATAAACATAAGATGAAATTGGAAACATGGATTTAACCTGCGCAAACAAAGAAAAGTGCATCTACATTTTTCCTTTAATGTACCCAAGAAGGATGCTCTTTTCTTATCTGGAATATTGCAGTATTGTTTGAAATATTACTTCTTTTAAAGCCACAGTAGTATTGATTATTGTATATTTCAATCTTCTCTGAACCACCAGAATATTAATTCTGCAAGGGATAACTTTCAAATTTTAATAACAGTTTTGGGAATTTTTATCTTCTATAAAAACAACTATACGCATTGCCTTACCAATGGTGCTTAGACACTTCACTACAGTATTTGTGAAAAGTACTGTTTCATGACAAACTGCAAAGAACAGGGTACACTGTGTCTTAAAGCAATACATCTGTTCTTGTAATTATAATGTAACTGTTCTGACTGTCAAGTGTTTCCTCTGGGTGGTGGTAGATGTTTATTGATGTTGGATTATCACTGACTTGTACACTCACACAGGCGCTCAATTACTATGGGAGTTTCTCTGAGACTCCCTTTCCTCACTTGTAAGATGGGTTTCCTAAGACCAGCCTCGCAAAACCAGAGAGTAAACAGTTTAGGGAAAAGGACTTTGACTCTCACACAGTGACTTTTTGTAATAATAATAATAACAACAATAATTATTATTATTAATCAAGGGCCCAAATTAAGGGAAATCAGGACATCAGAATAATGTGCTGCTACCACAGGCTGGACTAACGTGTCCTGACGGCAAGCTCTGGGCTGGGCACCAAAACAGGCCTCTGGCTGCAGGGCAGGCCCTGAAGCTTCGGCCACTGAAATCACAAGCGGGCAAAATGCCCCAGAAGTAATATTTTATCCCCATATAAACTAAGGCCACATTGCTTTGATAGTGACAAACGATAGTATGAGGAGAATAAACAGTGACCTTTTAGGTCTCAAAAGACACTGGATTCTTATCCCCACTTAGCTCTCCCCAGAGTAAAGGCATGGGGAATTCTCCTAATTGACGTCAGCTGCTCTAAGGGAAGGAATGCCATGACCTTAAACTTGGCCACTGGTCCGCTCTCACATCCAGGAACAAAGCCAGAGGGCTCTCCTGGCAACGGCCTGACATGCTAAATGGCAGGCGCAGCCACTGAGGGAATCCTTTGCTGCCCGTGGGACAAACACCCCACCGCAGGAAACAGACAAACAGGGGAGATTAGCAGTTTGCCCGGCAGATGCAGGCCTGTCCCCTCGACCCAGGGGCTTTTCTTTTCAAAAACCTCAGCTCCTGGTCTGTCTTCGCTTTATAAATGAGGGAAACGCTCTCTGCTAAGTCAAAGGGAAAACAGGATAATATGAGAACTTCAAAAAGAGATGCAATATGCTGGCTCACTGCACAAACTATCCTGCCATATTCCAGAAGTCTTTAATAGACATTCATTAACCAGATGTTTTAACTGTCATTTTTAAAAAGCCCTGTAATCAAAATCGGATCCAAGCCCCCTACGCTGCCAAAGTCATCATCATTGTTCGTTCCCCTGGACAAGTATGAGAGGTACCTAATCAACCCCTCTCCCTCTCCCTTTCCTTCCTACTCCACTCTTCTCATCTCATCCACCATGCTATTCTAGCCGCAAACTTGATTATGTAGCTTCTCTGCTCAAAGACCCCCCTGGACTCCCTGGTGCCTGCAGAACAGAATCCAGATGTTTAAGTGCTGCCTATGAGACTAATGTCTGACCCTGACCATCCAAGCTCAATCCCACCCCCTTGCCTGCCCCTCATAACCCTCTGAGATCCTGAGAAGCCACAAACCTCAAAGCGCACCCCTTTCCACTTCACAAAAACTACAGTCCCTTTAATATGCTGGTGTCTCTGCCCAGAATATCCTTCTCCAGCTTTTCATTGTATCAAAACTTTTACTTATCACAGATGATCCCATTCAAACAGCATGTAATCCGTCAAGACTTTGGTGGCTTCCCTGCATTCTTTTTTTTGAGTTCCCGCACTAGTTTGTAGGTGCCTCCATTAGCGTTCTTAACAATAATACAGTAATATAGTAATCATCTGTTTATGTGCCTGACTCCCCAAGTAGACCTCGAGTATTCTAGTCGATGTCTGTCTCTTGTGTTTTACCACTCACAGTCCCCACCCTTCTGAAAGGGTACTCAAACCAGGTTCCAGACGGGTGCAATGCAAACTATTTGACAGTTTAACTCAAAGATGGAATACAATCATCCATGGGTACTGACTGTCATGGAAACCAGAACCATTTAGAAGATAGAAAATCCTTTCAGTTTTAAATGAACTATATACAGTTGGATACTTCCTAAATAGCTTGAATAAATTAAGGCCACATCCTTTGATTTAATCAGCAGTTTGAAGTACATGTCTTCGGGTAAACAGCTGTTTGAGTCTTCCTATCACATTATGAACCCTCAGAGAGCAGAAACTAAGTTTCATTCACCTATGTATAACCTATAGCACCTGTGCCAGGTAAATAAAAGTTTGTTACACTGAATTCCCAAAATGAGCTGTGTCTCAGTTTGGGCTGCTAGAACCCAAAACCATAAACTAGGTAGCTTAAGCCACAAATATTTCTATAGCTATGGAGGCTAGAAATTCCAAGGTCAAGGTGCCGGCATACTCAGTATTTGGTGAGGGCCCTATTCTGGGTTTGCCAGATGGCCGTCTTCTTGTTGTGTCCTCACTTGGAGGAGAGAGAGAAGGCTCTCATCTCTTCTTCTTCTGATAAGGGTACTAATCCCATCATGGGGGCTCCCCTCTCATGACCTCATCGAAACCTAATTACTGTACCTCCCAAAGGCCCCATCACCAAATAAAATCACACTGAGTCCATAGCGAGCTGCCATGCTGATATTTCACCACTTCTTTTAATGTTCCATTTGTATATTTGGCAAGGAAACAAAGACAATTTAACTCAATTTTCAGAAAAGAGTCAAACAGGGAAAATATTTCCCTTCACAAAATGCCTCCAACACAGAAGCACAAACTTCAGGCAGGTTAGTTTTGAGAAAAGAGTGGATTGTGCCTCCTACTCCCTAGTTTTGACTGGGACCCACAGCTAATTCTCATCTCCATTCCCAAAGAGATAGTTACAGTTTATCGAATTCTGGGCTCAAGGAGGGTGAGGTACACAGAGCTTTATCTCCTTTTCCAAAGGGACATTCATAGAGAGCCAGGTTGAGACAGACAGCTTCTTTCTGGTCCTCTGTCTTCTCCAAAATAAAACACACTGAATTTTACAGGAAAAAATCCTAAATGAACATGTACCTTTCACTACTTCATAAGCATTTGAGGGAAAGTGTGTGTGTGTGGGCGCGGGGGTAGATGGGGGTAGCTTGTACATTTAAACATTAAATGCTATGATGAATGAAATAACGTCCATGTTTCAAGTAATTACAGCGCTCATTTCCAGCTTTTCGTAAAATGAAGGCAGAACACGCACAGATGTTAGCATAACTTCTCTTTAAACACTTTAAGAGTAAAACATTTTTATTAATAAAAACTAGGAGGTGAGGAGTAAAGGGAGAGCTGAGAGTGGTATTTGTGTATAATTATAAAATATTTGCCATTGGTTTCATTTAAGGGTTTACACATCTACTATGCTTAAAAGTTGAATTCCTGTTTCTACCCAGACCGACTCGTCTTGCCATTTTTGGGAATCTGACATATGCAGGTGAGAGACAATTTCTAATACAGCTTGAAAAACTCCATATGCTTGGGCTTCAAGCATTTCCTTCCTACACTGAAAGTATTTGCTTCTTTCCCCTTAATTTTTTTTTCACAGGTTCTCACCGGTAACTGTATTATTTTCCCTCTTCGCTCCTCCTCTTCTACTTCCTTCTCTTTCCTCTTCTTCCTTTTCTAAATTGTTTCTTAAGTACTCCATCTTCCTAAGTGTGGATTTCTGAACTACATCAAGAATACTCTACCCTGAAGATTTTTAAATGTAAATTATGCCTTTTAATATGTAGCCTAGTATCAATAATAAAACTTTATTGATTCAGTTATCCAAACAACAAATATTCTAAATTTAAAAATAAATACTATACTGCTGATTCAGCTGTACAGATAAAATAAAATCTCAGAACACAATCATATATCATAAAATTTTATGAATAAATTACACAAAGTATCTTGGAATACAAAGAGACTATAATTTCCTCTGACCAATGCACCCAGCTTTTATTGTGCTATCCTCCATGTTTCAGCTTTTGCTCAGAAACTTTTCGTTGGTATACAATGCTGTAAATTTAGCTTTCTGGTGAATTAGATGCAAAAGTTTTTTTTTTTCCTTTTTATTCAAGTGTTAAATTATATTTTTCCCCACGCCCTCTGCCACTTTTATTCCATGTCCTTATGCTCCCAGAAAAGAGTGAAAAGACGACGGCAACAGAATCCAGCAGAGGCTCCTTAGGATCCGACCTACACCGTGAAACACAGACACTCCTCTGGACAAAGGTGTTTCCTGCTTGGGTCATATTTCACTAGTGCTACACATTCTGTGATGTCTCTATCTCCACAGCTGCTTCTGTCACTATTGAAAAAACTATGGTTTTTTCCTCCCTCGGGGAAAGTACACATAATTGAGTCCTGATTTCCAAAGCCTCTCAAACTTTGCCAGACTGTCCACTGGGATCTCACTAGAAAGATCCAGGTGTGATCTTTACTGAGTATGAGGGCAATTAGTCTATAGACTTCAGAAAGGTTTTTCATTAAAAATCACATGTTATCATGTGAAGTGGAGAAAAAAATAAACTCATAATAATATTGTCAAGCCATTCATTCTTACTAAAACCAAATAAGCTTATTGATAAAGATCTAATTTAAAGTTTATAATTTACCATGAATTTCTATGCAGAATTTATAATCAGTTTTTAAAGCAATTTTTTGGGGCTGGTAGATTTCAAATTAATATTTAGTTACTAAAAAAATTAGTATGCTAGTGCCTAAAAAAGTAAAGCATGTTCACTGTGTTTTGTCCTCATATTTTCACCATGTCAATGATTTGGAGATAATAAAACATGACTCTATTTTAACACATGCAAAAGAAGTTCACAGTGACAACCACTGGTCCAACACTAAACTGCCACGATTGAAGCGGATTTCTCCTGCTGCCCAACCTGAAACCCATTTATTATTTTTCTGAAAAACAAGAAAAACAGCATTGCCAAGCAAAAATAAAATGTAAATAATGTCAATTTCTTTGGAATAGGAATCATTAGGGACATTTTTGACCAAGGAAGGTCTAGTCTGATATTCAGGAGACCTTATCTTTTTCTTAATAGGCACTTTCAAATATACAATTGGAGGCCAATAATATAAGTAATGAAGATCTGGAAGAAAGTAGCAATCAACAGTATATTAAATATTTTTAAATGTTTCCTTTATTTTGAAAAGCATAATTTTCTATCTCTAAATATTTTTCTTTTTTCCAGAATGATGACAATTGAGAAAAATAATTGTTTTATAGCTTCTCTAGAAATGAAAACTTGCACATTTACTAACTCAAAGGGTAGATCAAAAGCTCTAATATTTGACCCTCTATAGCTTAGATTTAATTATTATAGTCTAAGAGAAGTTACCCTTAGGCAAAACATGCATCTTCCGACTAGGGGTAACAGAATAAAAACAGTCAAAAACTGAACACACATTTTCTAGACAAATAATATTACAGAAAGGAGAGAAATTTGGCCTTTTTCTACTCTTCAGTGGTTGTCAACTTAATGTGCATCAGAGTCACCTAGAGGACTTGATAAAACAGATTGTGGGACTCACCCAGGAGAAAGTGATCGAGCAGTTCTGGGGCAGGGCCTGAGAATTTATATTGTAACAAGTTTCCAGGTGATGACGATGATGATGATGATGATGATGATGATGATACTAGTCTAGGGATGACCCTTTGAGAACCACCGCTTTAACTCAGTCACTCACTCCACCACTGTGGAAGCTTTAGTACAATTTGTCTAATCTTTCTAAAGAAGTATCATGTGTTTTTTTGTGTGCCAGTTAGTTTTAGTGACAAATAATACCACTTCTTAATTAAAGTATTACTTTGGAATATCCTCATCAGCTCTAATTTGCACACCAGTTTTTAGAGCATCACAAAATTTTGGATATTTAATACATGAAAATAAAAATATTTTTATATATGTATTGTATTTTAGTTCTTAATGTACAGATTTGATAGTAAAGCAGTAACATGACTAAGCTATTTATACAAAGTATGGATACAAATGGACAGTCTCCATCCTTAGGGCTTACCAGTGACTGGTGCATCGATATCCAGCAAATTTTTTTCCTGTCGAAGAATTGAAGCCCCCTCTGTTATGATTCTCAATGCAACACTCTCTTCCAGCCTGCCCTCCTTCATGAGATGTGCCTTTAAGATATCCACTCGAGGTTTCCCATCGTTGTCAAATACTTCTTTTGCTGTAAGTCGGTGACTTGGAGGAAATGGGACAGCTGAAAGAGAAAAAGTCAGAATCATACATTAGCTAAACTCAACAACAAAAGATTCAATAATAACCACCAAATAGCTATCCTAGTCACTAACCACCTATCAGAGTATTTTAAATGTTCTCACATTAAAATGATCAAGGGCTCTCAAGAATTAAAGACTTCCTTTGATTCCAGATGTAAAATGATTACTTGAAAGGAAGTTTGCAGTTCTTATTTCTTACATTGTGAAGATGTCGGCTGAGTTAATAAAAAAGGATATTTGCTTCTGTTAGTCAATAATCAATTCAGCAAAAGAAATCTCCCCTAAAGATCCAACCATAACCAACTTGAGTGAAGACATTTCTCCACTAGAAAGTTGACTCCTCTACTGGGATTAGAGAAATGAGAGACCAGGTCTGCCCCCTTCAATTAAAGTCACGTCTCTGAACAAATGGATGGACCCACTGTTTAAGGGGAGAACAGGAATCTGAGGGCAAAAAGGTAAAAATGCACAAAATATTGAACAGGAAGTCAAGATTTGTGTGTGTATAGACTGAAGGAACATCTTTAACAGTGAGGGGACAGTATGATATTGGAAAGATAACACAGGTGTTTAGGAACATGGTACAATGACAAACCACTTACTGCACAGACTTACAACCAGCCATTCTCTCTTATACACCCCCAGGTCTTCTTAACGATAAGAAGCTCTCCTATAGCTACTGTCATCCTTCACATCTGTGAAAGCATTCCTTCATTCACTCAGCCGAAGGATGTTCAATAAACAACTATAATGAACCTGGATATCCCCAGGTCCATGGGCAAGGAGGGAATCGTGAATGTAAAATTTCTCATAAATGGCCAATACACCCTTTCAGTGATGGAAACTCAGTATTTCTGTTTCACATGAAGTATTTTTGTTTCACAAAAATTCACAAGAATTTTTGGACAATTCATATCTTTTAGAAATATCTGGAAGGAGCATAAACACAGCTTCATCTGCCATATGCACAAGAACATCTAATGATGGATCCTCTCTGTAAAAGAACACTTGATATTAAGGAATAAACCTGGCCCTCAAAGAAGCAGGAATTATGGTAGATCCAGGCCAAGAAATTTGCGCGATCTGATAGCACGGATTGGCTATCCAAGAGAAATTATAACTACTTTAGAGAAAAGAAGAATCAGGAAATGCACCTGTACTAACGAATGCAGGTTTGATTTTCCTAATAATGCAAACATATCTGCTTAAATGTGCTGCCAAAATGAAGTGGCAGTGGCAAACTCAGTGGACCAGCATGAGGCTTCTGCGGTCCAATGAGCCTGGGGGCTAGCTTCGGCGCTGCTCACTCACTGGTAGTATGGCCCTGAGCACGTTAAATAGGTTCCTATGGCTTCCGTTAACTCACCTGTAAAGTGGGGATTATATCTATCTGAAGATTGTTATAATAACTAAAGTAAACAGTAATAGTAGTAGCTAACATTTATAGAGCACTTATTTTATGCCAGGCAATGTTTGGGTAATAAAGTCAGGCAGAACAGTAAAGCTGTAAAATGGGTAAGGCATATGTCCATGTGTTTATATACAACCTGATTTAGTCCCCATAACATGACTGTGAGAGAGGAATCAGGTGCTCAAAAATATTAAGCATCTTGACCAAGATAACCACTTAGAGATTTATATGTAGACCCACTAAGTGTAACCTCTGGCAGTCTGATGCCAGTATAACTGTATTAGCAACTACACGGCTCTGCTTCCCAGAAAGTACTTAAGATAGTGCTTAAAAAATAATATAAATAATAAGCAAATCACATTTTAAAATTGAAATTCTAATGAATGCTGAGCAGCAGTTCTTATAAAGACCACAGTGATTTTCAAAAATTAGTTTAATGACTGAGAGAATAGATATAACACAAACACATGATGTAAAATAAAAGACAAAGACTTCTAGCCAAGATGGAGGCGTAGGTAGACACACTTTGACTCCTTGCAGAACCCAAAGAAGGACAATGACAAATTTAAAAACAAAAAATAACCAGCACTGCCAGAAAATCGAACTGTATGGAAGTCCCACAACCAAGAAGTTAAAGAAGAAACATTATCCAGACTGGAAGGGGGGGTGATGATAGGAGGCTGGGGTGGAAAGGATGTATGGCAAGGCTGCAGCTGGCAGCCCAGGGCGGGCAAGGCAGTGGCTGGCAGACAGGACAGTCCCACATTTGTGTGTGGAAACCAGGAGGAACAACTAGGGAGTGAGAGAGACCGTGCTACCCAGGGTTCCAGTGCAGGAAAAGAAAGCCTCAAAACCTCAACCTGTAAAAACCTGTGGGGATTACGGTGGCGGGGAAAACTGCCAGTCTCACAGGAGAGTTCGCTTGAGAGACCCTCAGGGTCCTAGAGAGTACCCGAACCCACCTACCTGGGAATAAGCACCAGAAGGTCCAATTTGCTTGTGGGTAGCAGGGGAAGTGACTAAAAGCCATCCAAGAGCTAAGGAAGCGGCATCGTTCCCTCTCAGACCCCTTCCCCATATACAGCACCACAAAACAGTGACATGGGTTGCCCAACCTGACGAACACCTAAGGCACCTCCCCTCATAATGTAATAGGTGCGCTGAGACAAAAAAAAATGTGGTCCGAACGAAAGAAGAGACCAAAGCTCCAAAAATAGAACTAAGCGATGAAGAGACAGCCAACTTATCAGATGCACAGTTCAAAACACTGGTAATCTGGGTGCTCACAGAAATAGTTGAGTACAGTCGCAAAATAGAGGAAAAAGTGAAGGCTGTGCAAAGTGAAATAAAGCAAAATATACAGGGAACCAATAGTGAAGGGAAGGAAACCGGGACTCAAATCAATGATTTGGAGCAGAAAGAAAAGATAAAAATTCAACCAGAGCAGAATGAAGAAACAAGACTTCAAAAAATTGAGGAGAGGCTTAGGAACCTCTGGGACAACTTCAAAGGCTCCAATATCGGAATCATAGGGGTGCCAGAAGGAGAAGAGGAAGAACAAGACATTGAAAACTTATTTGAAAAAATAATGAAGGAGAACTTCCTCAATCTGGCAAATGAAATAGACATCCAGGAAGCTCAGAGAGTCCGTAAAAAGTTGGACCCAAGGAAGCACACACCAAGGCACATCAGAATTACATTACCCAAGATTAAATATAAAGAGAGAATCTTAAAAGCAGCAAGAAAAAAGGAGGCAGTTACCTACAAAAGAGTTCCCATAAGACTATCAGCTGATTTCTCCAAAGAAACCGTATAGGAAAGAAGGGACTGGAAAGAAGTCATGAAAGTCTATTCAAAGTCATGAAAGGTAAAGACTTACATCCAAGAATACTCTACCCAGCAGCTGTAATTTAGAATGGAAGGGCAGATAAAGTGCTTCCCAGATAAGGTAAAGTTAAAGGAGTTCATCATCGTCAAGCCCTTATTATATGAAATGTTAAAGGGAATTACCTAAGAAAAAGAAGAAGATCAAAACTATGAACAGTAAAATGACAACAAACTCACAACTACCAATAACTGAACCTAAAAACAAAAACAAACTAAGCAAACAACTAGAACAGGAACAGAATCACCTAAATGGAGATCACATGGGGGGTTATCAGTGGGAAGGGGAAGGGGGAGAATGAGGGAAAAGGTACAGGGGATAAGAAGCATAATGGTAGGTACAAAATAGACAGGGGGAAGTTAAGAATAGTATAGTAAATGGAGAAGCCGAAGAACTTATATATACAACCCATTGACATGAACTTAGTGGGTCAATACTAAGTGGAAGGGGGGTGCAGGGTGGAGCAGAATAAAGGGGAGAAAAAAGCATAATCAGTAAAACATATTTTAAGGAAGACAAAATGTATAATGCCAAAGCACAGTGTAAAACAAGAAAAAGAAAATTTAAGAATTAGATGAACAGAAGAAAAAAAGTGGAGATTTGGTCATTAGACTTGAAGCACTTGGAGATTCTGTTCATTTTGTTTCTTTGCCACCCCCTTTTTCTTGTCTAACACATATTTTGTTAAGAAAACATGAAAACATTTCAATGGTCACAGTTTTTACTTAGGTATTCATGTATGGTTTGAAATTAGAAAATATCTTACCTGGCAACTCCTCCAAATTGCCCAGATAGAGGATGTGGGTTGGACAGCGGAAATTTCAAAAGGGCATGTGGGATAAAGATGAGTTGATTTTTTTTGAGTGACTTCCCAAAATATGAGTTGGACAACTGTGAAGGTTTAAGTGACTCTGCAAAACTGTCAGGGGCATCGAAGGGAAGGAAGGAGTCTGATTTACTGTCAGGCAGATAAAAGCAGTGGGTCTCTGCCATGTACTAGCTGGCCTTATTAAACTAAGATAGCCCAAAGGATTAAACCTGAAATAGCCCAAGCATTTAAGAAAGTAAAGAGGCCAAGGAAGAGCATCCCAGCGAGTCATCACCTTCATGAATTAGACTTTCTCCAAGTCCCTAGACTTCGAGGCTAAGATCACTGCAATAACGGATGCTCTGTCCTTCACAGATTTCTTACCTTCCAGTAATTGCTTATGCTAAGGTAGTCGGCTCAGACAAAGCCAACTGCTCTGAGATATTAGAGCTGGTTCCAAGCAAACAGGAGCAAGAAGAGACAAAAAAAGGCCATCGGAAGCTCTGTTTCCAAACGGAGGATAGGTACGCTGATGAGATGGGCCCTTACCAGTTAAACAGGTGGCAAGGCCTACGGGGACCCAAGATGAGCGGCAAGGGTGCCAAAGACCGAATGTAGAGATACTGTCAGCCAGAGAGAACTTTTCTGGCACAAAAATAAGAGTGGGTTAATATTTGTGTATTTGTGTACCCTTTGGCTTCATAAAGAAAATACCAGCCTTACAAAGGTCACATTTATTTGCTTTCCCTGTTCACCTGAAGTCCTACATGCCAGATATTGAGCAAAAACTACTTAGACCAAAGAATCCAATGTGCTTAGTAAACATTTCTTTCATTATTAACTTGTTGTAAAAGTGGCTATGCTTGATACTATAAAATTGGATTTCCCCTTCCCTCCTTTGCTTTTGAGTATTAGCAGTTGCTTTCATTAATATATGAGCGGGCCAAGACTAGAAGAATTAAGTTTGTGCATGCTAGTAAAAATTCAGAAGTACCTGTTGATATTTGGGCTGACACTTTTCAAAACAATTCTCTTACAATTATTTATTAAGTACAGAATAAGGTATTATCATAGACTTCTTAGCAGCATTCTAAAAATAAAAACCCTCTCAGCTTTCTCCACGATTCCCACCCAGTATCATTTCCCCCCTCAAATACAACTGCAAAGTAGCTAAAATTTGAGACAGGTAAATCCTTGGCTGACTCCTAACACAAACCACCACAGAAGGCTTTAAAAGGCAAATATACTGGACTAGAATCGTGTTCCCATGTTACTGACTGTGGAAATATGGTAGCGATTGATTTCCAATAAACAGGATATAATATTGCTTCTTTTCCATTTATTGTTGCCACCAGAGTTCATCTACTTGATACAGAGATAGGTTACTATTCTAGGAGCCAAAATCTTGTGCATCCAATAAAGTCATCAGTATCACAATTGTTGAAGTTTTTGTCATTATTCATTCACCAGTAGAAAAAGACACTACAAGTCAGAAAGCCCATAACAGACAGAAACACACCTTAGCCCTCAGTTCAGGCTGACTACGGGAACCACACCTCAGAGGGTGCCGGGGTCTCCTCCTACAACTTAGGCTGGTCAGTTTTTAGACAAGCACTGTGTGCTTCCGTGGCCTTCAGTGACCTGCTCTCCCTCTGGATATCTGAGATTTCTGTTCCTCAAATCTAAGCCAGTTTAGCCTCTACTGAGGGGATTCCTATTATCTGTTAGGAAACAGCGAAGAACTATCGTCACAGTGATGCCTTCACTGGAAGGAAAGGCGGGATACCTGTGGCCTGACCTCTCCGGGGAGTACCTATAATAAATGCTGACAAGAGAGAATCACAACGTAAAAGAACATTTAGCCTAGTGACTTTCTGTAAACCTTTGTTTTGCTTTAAAACATTTTTTTTGTTTTTTGTTTTCTTTTCCCTCAAACAGAATGACATCTGAAACTCAAATATATCCGAAGGGAAAAAGAACCAAGAGTAACTTCCGTGTCTGTCTCCTCCCCTAGGATGGTTCCCAAAGTCTTGGGGATCTCTCTGCAACAAAGTTAGAAAACTCCCAGTACAGACTGACTCTTGACCCACTCACATTAAAGAGGAAACTGAAGTCCAGAGAGGGTAAATGACCTATTCAAGGGCAAATGATTAGTCAGTGGCAAAATCAACACTAAACTTCAGGTCTCCTGCTTTGTGTTGCTGTGCTTGACCCTCTAGATCTGCTTTGTCCAATACGGGATTGACTAGACACATTTACACAAAATTGCTGCTGAACACTTGAAAAGTGGTAAGTCCAAACCAAGATGGCCTTCAAGTCTACAATGTGCACTAATTTGAGAATACTTCATACCAGTAAAAAAGATGTAAATATCTCATTAAATATTTTTATATTGATTACACATTGAAATAATAAGATTTGGAATATATTGGGCTAAAGTTTATTACTACAATTACTTCTAGCTATTCCTCTTTACTTTTTAAATAGAGCCCACTAGAACTTTTAAAATTGCATAAATGGCTTGTATTAAATTATCATGGGAGAGGGTGCATCCTTCTCTACAAGTAAGTGAGAACAGGGTGAATGGAAATTACATTCTTTACTCTTTCTTTTCTTCCAGCTCTGGTTCCTATAAAACTTCAAACTACCTCAAACTGGCCACACATTGGTATTGCTTTTAAAAGCAAATGATGCCCAGGCCCATCCTCTAGCAGGGGTGTCCAACCTTTTGGCATCTCTGTGCCACACTGGAAGAAGAAAAGTTGTCTTGAGCCACACATTCAATACATTGCAACACGTAATCACAAAAAAAAATCTCATAATGTTTTAAGTAAATTTACGATTTTGTGTTGGGCCACATTCACAGCGGGCCACAGGTTGGACACCCCTGAAGAGCTTCTGATTTGATTTGTCTAGCAGTGGCATCTTTTTAAAGAAACCCAGGGTATACTAATGTGAAGACCAGATTGAGATTCACTGATCTATACCGTTAAGTGAAGGCATATAAAACACTAGATGGTTACAGATGATGTCTTATAGAATTGTATACCTGAAAAAAACACCAGGTGGTTTAATCCCTCTCCCGCAACATGTTCCAAAATACTAATCAACCATAGCAGATGTAATGACTTTGCAAGCCCAGACATGTTTATTTCATCTCTCTCTGTAATCCAAACATATACAGGAACGGCTTTTGTCCCATATTTCATGCAGTTACTGTCTGCACCGGGGCTAAGATATTTATGTCAGCACATGTTATGAGAACAGCTTAAGGATATCACATGTCAGACGCAACTTAAAACACATTCTTGCCTGAGGTCCACATATTGACTGTCTATTCCCTCCTGGACATTTGTGTATGTCACAAACCATGATTCCACTCAATCGATCAATCGATTGATCAATCGTCAAGCACCTACTAAGCACAGTATTCCCTGCTAGACAGAGAGAGGTGAGCGATGGAGAACAAACATAAGCAGACCAGGCTCCGAAGAGCTTACCATGTGGAATAATTACTAGTTTTTGATTGAGATTGCTGGGAAAGTGTTAAACTGCAAAACCAAAGAACAAAATTTACAGACAATGAGAGACAATATAAGCAGTAAGAAAAAAGTGTCTTTTCCTGCTTTAAGGTTATATCTGTCCTCCTAGAAACTCTTGGGAGCAGTTGCACATTACTTTGGTCTAAAATATATAATAAATATCTAATTTTTAATATGACTCCAGAAGATGCGGTTCTGTTTTAAGGTAATTAAAAACAAAATATGCTAATTATAAGCTACAATATTCCAGCTAAAATATACAAAAGTAATTCCATCAATAGTCATTAAAATATGTGAAATATGATCCTGTTTCTGAATAAAATGAAGGGATCTATAAAATGAAGCACTAGTAACATCACTAAATTTTATTTAGGTTCAAATGTTGAGCAGGTATATTGACTTATATTCTTTCATCAGTATGGGAATATATGTTTATCCATTCACATAATGTCTACATGCAAAGGTACAGAAATCATTCTGTATAGGAGAGAGAGCTTAAAAACTAACTACAGCTAACTTCCAAGAAAAAATATAGAAACTTATTTATTTGGGTCCTCTTTGTGTTACTCGTCTAGACACGTCATTTGTTTGAAAATCTCTGGCTTTCATTATAGACATTAATGCCAATCAAATTAAAATATGCTTGCCCATCTCAAGTGTGGCCGAATATTAATCTTGCAAACAAAAACATCCAGTCCCACTTAAGCTAAAAAAAAAAATCTTCATATCAGGTCTCTAAATAAAACCCTAATGTATTAATTAACTGGTGGGGTTGTTTTTTCCTACACCTATGATGACCTATCTCATCCATCCTTCGCAGAGACCTCTTTACCAGCCGCGCTCTGAATACTACCACACAATTCCTGAGCCTTAAAGTGTGTTCAGTTATTAGACGCACATATGCGTACTGATTATTTCACTAACAAAACAATCTCATTTGGTTGTTCTGAAATTTACATGCAAATATAGCAAAATGGTATTTTATGTAACATGTCAAAGGTATTAAAACTGGCACAATGGTACTCAAAGCATTTATTAAAATGTGATTTTTCCCCCCTCTGGCTTACAGAATGCATATTATAGAGTACTTTTTGAACATAAATCTAAAATGTGCTACAAGCAATTCTTTAATAAAGTTCAGACACTAATTGATTTTTAAAAATACTGCTCTAACTACAAGGGATTAATAAATAGTTAGCGAAAATAAGCACCTAGTAGTACAATCAAATTCTTTTATTATCTACATTTTATTTAAATATGCTTATTGTTCTTTAGCTACTCCTTATCCTTTGCGGATACAGCTTTTCTCATTCTCTGGCCACTGTGCATTCAGTTTAAAAACTGAAGCGCAGGAGAGTGGGCAACAGTCCACAACCCCCTCCACATGTGGTCTTGGGTAGTTCTATCACAAAACTACTTTGAAATTTTGATATTCTGGTTAGCTCATTTAATTACTGGAGTCATTGCAAATGGCTTATATAACGAATTATGTAATAATGACTCAACATAAAATATTATTTGAGAAAAGTTTTAAGAATTTCAAAATAGTTCAGCATTACTAAAAAGCTTATATAAAAATCCTTTTTTGTTGTTAAAATATAAAAGCTAAATGCATAAGTCCAGCGATTAACATAGGGGGCCATGCCAATTAAATTATTTTATACATGTACATAATAAAAGCAAAATTATATTTACTGATTTTGATACATAATGTTGAATATTTAGATTAAACTAAGAATTTTAATTAAATATTAAATGCATAATTTAACTATTTAAGTTAAATACTTAAACATTTTAAAATATATAATTGACAGTGTGTTGTTTTCTAAGAGTCTACTCTATACTGGCTTTTCAATTAAAAAATGGATACTCCGTCATATTCAGTTACATCAGTAGGTACCTTATCTTCCTTGGGTCTCAGTACTAGACAAGTGATTAAAACAATATTTTCAGCAAATGATATTTATAGTAATCTCTAGAATAGCAAACTTAAAATAATGCATAAAATTCTACTCATTGAGGGTTTATTTGTTTCTTGCCTTGAACATTTTCTTTTTTCCTGGAGAAATGTCACAGGAACAGATTAAAATCAAGAAGGAAACAAAAAGCTTTAAGATCAGTTGAATTTCCCAAGCGAGCAGGTCCCTTCGAACATGATAATTATCCCTTGGAAATGAAGTGTCCAGAGACGCTAAAGCTTTCTTTAACCCAAGACACACTTCACCGTTCAGAAATCCCCAAGTCAATGGCCTAAGGCATGAAATACAAGCAAGGACTTTACCTATATTGGAGTTGAACTATTTGATTAGAAATTCTTTAATAAATATAAACTTTAGAAACCTCTGAATTAAAAATAGCGTACTTGCAACATATATGTGCCTTCTCAGTCTTCAATCCTAAACTTGTAAGTTGATATGAAAAAAATCATTCTATGCCCAAACACCACTCTTTCCTTTTAAATTCATCATTCAGCTCTAGATGCACACAATTCTGTGCCGTCATGCCCACCCACTTTCCCTAACCCGTGTGGTTAAAACACCTACATGCATCAGAATAACTTTTTTTAAAAAAATGAAGAAACTTTCTCTTTTTCGAAAGGTTTTGATGAAATGGCAAACCTATGTCCCAAATGATATCAAATAACATAAATCCTTAGTGGCAATTTAAGGATGTTACTATGTTACCACATTTGCATATAAGTGCTAATTGTTTTAAAAAGTAATAAATTTGAAGTACAGCTTGATATCTGTGTGCCACAGTAAGGCGAAGGTCAAAACATTTCACCACAGAGTCACTCTCCCAAGAGTCAAGGCAGGAGCTAAATTCCCAGGTTTGCATTTATTACTTTTTTTCCCCTTAGTTTCCAGGTTTGCAATTAAGTCCTCCTGCCCTGGCTCTGTGCTCTTCTCCCCAGAGGCTCCATAGTGAAACATCGGGTTCCCTGGGCCTCTCCATGTTTCAGTGATGCTTATGCTGTTTGCTTCACTCTGATAACCAGACCTGCTCTCATCCACTCTCTCTGGCCCGCCATGTCTAAGAACCCCCAACTCAGATGAATAATACAGAAACATACAGGAGAGGTCCCAATGCTTAACAGCTTAAATAAAAACTCCCCAAATAATAATCTTCACACAGCTACTGAAAAGTTAGAATACTTTTGTGAATATCGCCTCCAATTGTATCCTCTCAAGCTTCCTTTTCATTTGTTTCAATTATCTTTAAAATGTACATCAATTTTAAAACAAACATGAATGTCTTAATCTATCAAGTGGAAAATGGCTAATTTCATAATAAAGCTATAACAGACTGCATTTCCTTCCTCAGTAAACCCTTAAGAGAGATTTTCTGCTCTGATATAGGGCATATTTGTGCATAAAAGAAATTCTCAAATAACTAGGGGAACAGATTGCTGGGATTATAATGTCAAATGCAAATTTACAGGTAATGCCAAATATCATTCTTTAAATGAACTAATCAATTATTGCTATTCCAAAATCATCAGAATAAGAAGAATGATTAACAACCAAGTTCTATGAGCATCTAGTCCAAAGCCCTGGCATTTGACAGATATTGAAGCCATCTATTTTTGAATGAGTTAAGAAATAAACATTTTTTCTTCCCTGTCCACTAGGAATTTGAGTGGTACTAAAAGTAGTTTGAGAGAATTTAGAGGTTTCCGGCCAAGATGGAGGTAGATATGCCTCACTTCTTTGCACAACAAAAATAAGGATAACAACCAATTTAAAAACAAAAAAACACCAGAACTGCCAGAAAATTGAACTGTATGGAAGTCTGAAAACCAAGAAGTTAAAGAATAAACATTTATCCTGACTGGTAGGAAGGGCAGAGACAGGCAGCCAGGGCAGAGAGGACGTATGACAAGGCGGCAACTGGTGGACTGTGCAAGTGAGGTGGTGGCTGGCGGACCAGGCAGTCCCACGTTCATGTGTGGAAAAACCAGGAGGAACAACTGGGGAGTGGGACACACCATCCAACCCAGGGTTCCAAGGCGGGAAAAGAAAGCTTCAAAACATCTGGTTGTAAGGGCCTTTGGAAGTTGCAAGGGCAGTGGTGCGGAGAAACTCCCAGTCTCACAGGAGAGTCCATTGGAAGTACCTGTGGAGTCCTAGAATGTACAAAATCCCACCTACCCAGGAATCAGCACCAGAGGGTCACAATTCACTTGTGGGAAGGGAAGTGACTGAAAGCAGGACAAGAGCCAAGCATGGGGCACAGTTCCCTCTCTGACCTCTCCCCCACACATAGTGCCATGACACAGGGAGGTGGGTTGCCCCACCCTAGCAAATACCTAAGACTCCGTCCCTCACAATGTAACAGGTGCCCAGAGATAAAGAAATGTGGCCCAAATGAAAGAACAGATCAGAACTCCAGAAAAATAACTAAGCGATGAAGAGATAGCCAACCTTTCAGATGCAGAGTTCAAAACACTGGTAATGAAGATCCTCACAGAAATGATTGAGTACAACTACAAAATAAAGGAAGAAGTGAAGGTAATACAAAGTGAAATAAGGAAAAATATCTAGGGAACCAACAGTGAAAGGATGGCAACTGGGACTCAAATCAATAATTTAGAACAAAAGGAAGAAATAAACATTCAACCGGAACAGAATGAAGAAACAAGAATTCAAAAAAAAAAAAATGAGGAGAGGCTTAGGAACCTCTGAGACAACTTTAAATGTCCAACATCCGAATTGTAGGGGTGCCAGAAGGAGAAGAGGAAGAGCAAAACATTGAAAACTTATTTGAAAAAATAATGAAGGAAAACTTCCCCAATCTGGTGAAGAAAATAGACATACAAGTCCAAGAAGCTCAGAGAATCCCAAAGAAGTTGGACCTAAGGAAGTACGCATGAAGGTACATCAGAATTACATTACCCAAGATTAAAGATGAGGAGAGGATCTTAAAGGCAGCAAGAGAAAAGGAGACAGGTACCTACAATGGAGTTCCCATAACACTATCAGCTGATTTCTCAAAAGAAACCTTCCAGGCAAGAAGGGGATGCAAAGAAGTATTCAAAGTCATAAAAGGCAAAGACCTACATCCAAGAATACTCTATCCAGCAAAACTATCATTTAGAATGGAAGGCCAGATAAAGTGCTTCCCAGATAAGGTAAAGTTAAAGTAGTTCATCATCACCAAGTCCTTATTAAATGAAATGTTAAAGGGACTTATCTAAGAAAAAGAAGATCAAAACTATGGATAATAAAATGACAACAAACTCGCAACTATCGACAACTGAACCTAAAAAAAAATAACAAAAACAATAACAAACTAAGCAAACAACTAGAACAGGAACAGAATCACCGAAATGGAGATCACGTAGAGGGATATCAGCAGGCAGGGGAGAGGGGAGAATGGGGGAAAAGGTACAAGGAATAAGAAACATAATTGGCAGGTACAAAATAGACAAGGGGAGATTAAAAACAGTATTTGAAATGGAGAAGCCAAATAACTTATATGTATGACCCAAGGACATGAACTAAGGGGTGGGGTGATGCTGGAAGGAAGTGGGATACAGGGCAGAAAGAAATGGGACAACTGTAATAGTATAATCAATAAAATACACTTTTAAGGAGAGAATTTAAAAAATGACCTGGTTCAGATCTAAAGGTGTGTAGTTATAAAAAGGACAGTCAATAACACAAATAACTGAGTAACTGACATCTTCATTTAATAAACGTCTCTTTATAGTACTCATTACAGAAAAGAGACCATGGATGCCAGACCACCATGGAGCTAGAGGCCCATCCCCATGATGAAACAGACGGCATGGCCCAGAATGAGCAACAGAAAACTGAAAAGGGAAGGGGGGAAAAAGCCACTAAAAAAGTCTGAAGTACGAAATGTTTTAATCCCCTACGTGAATAGAGGGTCATCAATAAAATGTGTTATCTATTATTTAAAATTGATCAGATAACAAAAATAATGTTACAATATTAGAATAATGCTTTGGTACTTTTAGCTCATCAAGGGCTATCCCATGGAATTTCAGAAAGCAGTTCAAATATTTCCTTTTTTCTAGTTTGTAAGAATGCTATTAATATATGTTTATTGAAGTATGCTTTGGTAAAAAGGACATTTTATTAGACTAACACTTTCTCAGCATCCCTAAGTATCAGAAGTAATTCAGAAGGAGAAAGGCTTCCTCTTCCCTCTTTTTAGTACCTGCTTAATGAATTATCGCCACCAGTTAGACAAAATCCAAATCTTACCAGTAAACACAAATGAAAATTTACTGTGAAACGCAGCTGTCAAAAGTAGCTAAAAACCAGGTTATCTAACTCACGCTAAAAACATATTAGATGACAAACAGAACAACATACTTACCATGATATATGACTTTGGGTTATTGCTGCTCAAAATATCCAAAAAGTTTTAGGTCCATAAATTTGGCACTGTCCAAATATTAGACACTCGCTTAGGTATGACGGTGAGTAACTTAGGCAGCATTGTGAGTGCTTTTCTTAAAGTTACAAGTGCAGGGTTCACAACTGGCAGACTAGAATATAGCAGTTACTACCACAACATTTAAAACGATTCCTTGCTATAAACTCCCACTCAAAAAATAATCATGAGTAAATGTAGAACTATAGGTTAATACAAATATAAGATATAGGATATGTCAGGTGAAAAGTAATGTACATGCACACAAATCAAATGGTGTATATTATTCCAACAATGGACGTGTGTGTGTGTGTGTGTGTGTGTGTGTGTATTTAAGTACCTCGATACATACTATTGCTCTGCTTATTTAGAATTTTGGTCCCCAACCTCCTCACCAACCACAGTATAATCACTCACCCAGAGGTAATAAAAGAAATTGAGCAGGGGTGAGAACACTCACCACAAAATCTATACCTCTTATTCCACAGCAGAGAAATGGTGTCATTTTCAATAAACTAAAGAGAAAGGGATGGTGCCATAATTGAGCATTTGTTTATACAGTTCCATATTTCACAACAATCGTAGGTATCATAGGGCATATACATTGCGTTTGTGATGGTATACATTCTACATTTCATAAATATGTGTCTATCTTATTCCAAATTATGAGATAATACACTGTTACAAAGAAAAAAGTGTAATAGAGTTTTGATTTATTTTCAGTAAGTAGAAGTTTAAATGACTGAATGTTTAAAAGAGATAAGTCCACTAATATAATTTCACTTTCAGTGAAATGTCTCCTTTCCTAACCACAACACATAAATAAAAGTTTATAAATACAGTCAATTCCTTTTGAAATTAAATTCAAATCATGAAAATGTCCTCATTCTCAAAAAATTGCACTCAGTCACTCGTAATGAAACTCAACATAGGTTTTAATATACTAATTATTCTATATATCAGATGTTCTTTTTTGTAGAGTAGGATTGGAGAAAGAAAAAATGTCAAAAAGATTTTACTCATTACAAGAATGCAAACAAACTAACTTTTAAAAGCAACTTTCCTTCATAAGCGTAAAGTCTGAAAAAACAGAAACCTCTGAAGTTCTTTTTCTAATAATATTCTTCAAAGCAAACTGGTCAAAAACATCATGGTTTTTGAAAATATCTACATATGTCTAAATAAATAATTTATACATTGCAATGGAGAATTCAGCAATCCAAAATGCAATAAAAATATAGGGAAAATTGAAGAAAAAGAAGAAAACAATTGGTTTATCACTTGAGGAAGATAAATTTAAGTTCAGCTCACCAAATTGCTACAGGAGACGGTATCTTTTTTTTTAAAGCAAAACCCTAAACAGCATGCAAATTTTACTAGAGCAATTTCTCATAGGCACTGGCAATGCTTACTCCCCACATAGCCAAGGGGGACCCAATTATTATTCTCACACCAAATGAAAAACAAAACAAACGATAATCGGCTGCCCAACTTCTTCTGAACTCCCCTACCTCTAGACTCTAATTACTACAGGGATTTCCATGCACAAGAGACAAAAAAGTCTGTCCTAGAAACCAAGACGGAACTTTAAATGTGATTCTCCATGAGAGGGCATTTCAGTTGCACTTTGAAATAGGACCGATTTCTCTTTTTTAATTCAAATAATTTTCTCATCCTAGCTATAGCTCTTCAAGTAACAAAATGTTCATGAATAAACACAGAACTATGTGGATCACTGCAGAGACTACTTACCACAAAGCCTAGCATCACTTTTATACTCAAGGAACAAAGAAAGAAAATTACAGTAAATTACATGGCAATCATTTATTTATATACATTCATATAGTGGGGATATACAGTTGATTGTCATCAAGAACTCACCAAAATTATATTATGTAAAAGTAATCAAAGGACAGGCATCTAAACAAATAGAAATATTAAAAATATGATTACTGAAAAACAACCATAAAATAAGGAAAAAATAAAAACAAACTGCGGTCTTTTAAGAAAATATACAATTATTACAAGGTAGGAAAGCCAAGCTGTGTAAAACATCAAATAAATTTAAGGGTTTGTGAAGCTGCTGAAATCTTGTGGCATTGTTTTATTTTGCACAAATTTCTGGGGAGAAAGCCCACAGTTAAATAGATTCTCAAAAGGGTCCTTGACCCAAAGAGGCTAAGATTATCCCCCTAAAGTCTTTCTCACTGTCTTACCATGGTAACCATCCTAGTTTAGTTCCTCAACTAAACTCTTCTGTAAACAATTAAGATAATAGAGTATTTCTTCAAATCCCCAGTTATCTCACCTTAATCCACTTTATTCCAAACTCCTAAAGTCTGGCCATGCCCAATTACTCAATACTCTAACTATTCCAAGAATTTCACATCTTTCTTCAAGGTTTTCAGAGATAAGGCAAAGGGGCTAAAAGCAGGAACTCAGAAGCCAGGCTGCCTGGGTTTACACCCCAGCTTCACAGAAGGTGTGGTCTTGGGCAAGTAACTTAACTTCTCTATGCTACCGTTTCAAGATATATAAATTGGGGATTAAATAAACTAATATCTATGAAGTTCTTGGACCATTATTAGCACAGTAAATACTTCCTCAGTATTCACTATAATTAGCAAGTGCCTGGCTTTCCTCCTTATGCAGACAACCTTCTAATCAACACTATTCAAATGTCACAACTTCTGAAGAAAACTCAAAGCCTGCTTTCCATCCAAACTCCACACCCTGGAGAATTGAGAGCTTAATAGAAAGTCTTTTGCTAAAACACAAAGTGTTTTTTGTTAGTTTTTATTATGTGCTTATTTTGTGTTTCTCTTTGCTTTTAAAACACAAAGCACTTGCTGCCTGTATTAATTTTCATACTTTTATACTTACAAGATAGCACACAAATCATCAGAGTTCTCTACTAAGTTCAATGAATGTTTATAAATCTGAAATTATATACCTAAATATCATTTAGTTTAACCCCTAATTTTGTAGTTGAAGAAAGTGAGGCTTGAAGAGAATGAGTAGTAATGATAATAATATCAATTAAAATAATAAAATAATCACTGACACATGGCATTTCCTATATCCCGGACACCATTCTAACATTTCACATGTGTTATCTCATTAAATCTTCACAAAAATACTGTGATTTGGATACTATCTATCCTATTTTCCATGTCCAAGAATTGTGGCATAAAGAAATAAAATGATTTTACCAAGTTCACATAGTGAATAAGTAGGGGAATACCAAGGCTCCCACCAGGCCCCGAGGCTCTACTCTAAGGTTGTGCTTTTAATCCTTGCTGCTGTACCTCTAGGTAAGAGGTGACTAATCCAGTGATTTTCAAACTGTGAGCTGTAAGAATTTTTACAAGATGCAATACCTGACTATTTAGTCAGGGGCACTGACCTCTTTTCCCTTACCCTGTCAAATAAAAAAATGACAACAACCAACACAATAGCCATCCAGTGTGAGTGAATGAAATACCTATTTTTGTCCGATTAGCAAAAAATTAATTTTTTTGACATACTACAGAATTTTAATCATTAGTTCATGGGTGCCATGAGATGAAAAGGTTGAATATCACTGGATTAATCCAATAATTCAAAGATAATTAAGGGCAAAGCCTAAAATACACACCTAGTTCTCTACATTCGCTGAGCAATGAATGCCCTTTCCTTTAGAATTTACTCTTCCCTGCACTGATAAACATAGCAAGCATTCAAAAACATTTGTCCAATGTTTTACTGATACACAATTCACGTCTCATCACATAATTCTCTAACGGCAGTAATATTTATTCCCAATGCAGTTTGCTCCTTGAGCATCTTATTTGGTTTTTCTCTCTCCTCATTTCATTGCTTCCAGTTTGAAAGAGATCATATATTACAAGGGACAATGAATGGGTTCACTATTCAGCTTGTAATTTGGTTTCTGATGGGTTGGTCCAAAGGCAAGAGAAGCCTCCAAAGTATTTCTGACACAGAGAGTTCGGATCAGATCACTGAGGAGGGGGCCGTAGGAGGAGGCTGCCCTGAGGCAATGGTAAACAGTCTGGGACGGGACTGGCTGAGAAGTTGAAGGCCTCCAGAGCACACAAGATTGTGGGCCATCAGATTTCATATTTACAGCAGCATTTTTGGTTCCAGGCTAACAGACATTTTATAAAAGTACATTTTCTGGGGGCGAAAAAAAGCTCCAGAATGTCTATGTTAAACATGGTTAAATGGACTTATTTATGTCAAGTTTTCTTAGAGATCTGAATACGCTACTGTATCTAATGACTATCTAGGAGAGAATTGATCATGCCTCATTTTTCAACCTTCTTCCCCCCAAATTCAGTTTTCCAAGAGATGTTATATTTTGTGAAAGCTTACTATAAACAAATAATCAGTCGAACTGTTTTGACAAAGTGGGTTAGTCAGTTCACACAAATGTGAATAAAACAGAGGATAATAAAATTGGCCAGGAATTTAAATCAAAATCATAAACACATTAGTTTTGGCTAAGGGCAGAGTATAGTTAGCTATCAATTTCCAAACCAAAAAAAAAAAAAAAAGTGGAAAACTTGTTATTTACTCATATATCTATTTATTTGTACAGCTATCATAATGAATAGTGTACTATAATATAATAAAAATTAATATCTTTTAGTCTGTAATACACATAGTGTTTATTTAATGGTTCATGACTACATCCATCTAATACTGGTTTAAGTTAAATATGATTTGAATATACTAAATGCTTTTAGGTGACATTAAATCAATAATAGATAAATAAATTCCTAATAAATTATCTCGGGTCGAAATCCCTCTAGCTGTGTTAATTTGACTGCTCTATGAGACAGGGAGAAATGTCGTTTTGAACTAAGAACTATTTTATGAATATAAGATTTTCAACTTAAAAAAATTATTGAACATTAAAATGATACATGCAACATGCTTTGCATTTTTAAACATTTTCAAATGTATGATTTAGTTCAATCTTCAAATAATGCCATGGGATATGTATCACAATGTTCATCATTTTATAGATCAAGAGAATAAGAAAAATGAGTTTACATTACATGTTAAAGACAGCACAGCTAGCGTGGAGGCCAAGACATAATCCCAGAGTCTTGACTCCAAAGCCCATGCCCTCTCCACTGAAGTTCAGGACATTAATCTGAAAATTCCTACAAATTGTAGGTTGTCAAAGGTAGTTGCTATTTTTCTTTAAAATGCTAATTAAGGAAGAAGGAAACCAAAGAAATCCAACCAAAGGAAAGAAAACCTTTGGTTTTTGACAGACAGCATGCCATGGCCAAAGGCTGGTCTTCCCTCCACTTTCAAACCCACTGTTTGGCATTCTAGATCTGTGATCTAGGGGTCACAGCAATCTTTTAAAACATGCCAAACAAACACTGTCAATTATTTAAGTGTTTACTCAAACTGATTAGAATGGATTTATGTTCTCAAATGAAAGAGTTGCTCCTTCTTATTTTAAGGACTTACAAGAAAAAGTTTAGGTAATACAGATGTGGTTGTGCCAGGGCTCAGGACGTTCCACTATCTGGGTTCAGGTCCTTTTTCCGCTACCTAATAGCGCTCAAACTTTGGATAATTAATCTCACTGTGCCTGAGTAAAACGTGAATTCCAATAGCATCTACTGCATAAAGGCTCTTGTGAGGATTCAATAATACATGTCCTATAAAAACTTAGAGCAATGACTGACATACACGAAGTACTCGGTAAGTGTTTACTGTTATTACTATTAGACTTGTTAAAATGAGAGCAAAAATAAAAAAATACAGAATAGCCCCCTGAATTGTGAAAAGAGATCAAGAATCATTACAGGCCTTCATTCAGAGATGACTTCCATGCCATAAGGTACACTTTGGCTGTCGGCATTGATACATTTCTCCATGGAGAAAGTTCTATTTCTACCTATTACATAAATAAAATTTAAAACTCAAGAATGTGAGTCCTCCCATAGCAGAATAATCTGTAACAGCTCCCTTTATCAGGCCAATGTAACCTGGGGAGTGATTCCGGTAAGTTTATTGATGTGACTAGTCAACAAAATCACTGGGGAGAGCTCTTTGAAACAACCAGTGATCGAATGCAAAGAAATTCAAATTGGGCTATGAAAATCTCATTTGGATAAGCTCTGACTGCACAGAAATCCAAAATTGTTGGCATACTGGTTAGGCACATGCCTACAACTAGCTACAGTAATTTTCCTCCTAGACATTTCCTTCATTTTCATTTAAAATAATTCTTTAACTAAAAGGCACGGGAAAAATGTTAGAACACAATTTTTTCACCCTAATAGCAATAATCAAGTGTTTTCATTCTTATGGTATAACAGTACAGCTATGTACCTCTTTGCTAAGAAAACTCTCAAGTTCTTTTATTAGATTTTTGTTTTGTATATATTCCACAAATTGAATTTGCAATGAGGGAATGTCATTCTGTCAATGTAATATTTATATCTGTAATGTTTATAACAGTATTTACAATTAATAATGTAAATAAATAATGCACAGATATAACAGTACATTTATCAGATGTAATGTGTGCCTTCAAGCAAAGAAAACTGCCATGAAAATTTTATGGACAAATGCAAATTACTATGAAAGTAAAGGAAAAAAAACATTCAGCTAAACAGGAGATATTAAGGAAAATATAAGAGAATATAAATATATACTTTATTTTCTAAGGAACAGTTGTTGTAACTGAACGAGTTATTACCAAAACATGGAATACTTTAATTAATACACATTATATTGACTTCTTTCAAATTCTTCATTTCTAATATTAGAAAAGGAATAAAAAGTTTTCTATATTTTCTCCTATACCTAATTACCTATTAATCATCCAGTTACCTATTAAGCAAACTATATTTCTTTTTCATTTGTTACTATGCAGGCATTTTCTTCTTTTGGTTAAAAAAAAATAAAGATAAACAACAGTGAGAGGGAAAGAAAATTCAGTTATGTGTTTCAGAAACAAGGACTTGTTCACCACTATTCAAATGCCCCTTTTAATGAAATAAAACTAAACTTCAGTTGTTTTCATTTGAGCATTTTAAAAATTCCTAATTTAATAAAACTAACATAATTTGTTCCAGAACCAACCATATATTGCTGATATACTGAATTTATTCTAAAACAATGCTAACCTATTTAAAATGTATGACATATTTTATTATATAAAAACATTTGCCATTCAGCAAAGATTTAGAAACATAACATGATAAGTTTAACATCAAAGTCGTGTCACCAAAGTTCAACAAAAGCAGCACTTAAGTAGTGGAGAAATACAAGTCATATTCCTTTGGTACATGGCAGACTGTATCATCAACAAATTTAGAGGATCTTTTATTAAACAAGTATTTTGCTTACTTAAAAGGAAAAAGTCCCTAATTCGTGAACTTTTGTGCCAACAGTAAATATCTAATAAAAGAATCTAAGAATGAAGGTGCTTTCTGAGATGATATTTTTGGCTGACCTACATATGAATGCAAAGGAAAGACATTTCAACTATCAGTAACTTGTATAGCATTACATATGATTTCTCATTTGGGAACATACTATTTAGCCATTGTACCATATCAGGGGATTAAGAACATGATCCCCAAATGATCTTCAATTACATAACGTATTTCCTCTCATTCACAGAATATATGACACTGTCCCCAACTAAGAACTGGTAGTGATAACAGACGAACACCATTACACTTTTCTGAATCCTGAATTTTAATTCACTTTTGCCAGTCATGGGGCTATAAATTATATTTCACCAACTGATCACAATACTGTGGGCCCTGCATTACAAAAACACATGAGTCCTTCAAAGTAATGTTCTAGAAATGATCCTTTGCTACAAAAATGTCCTGTCAACAGTAGTCTACTTCTAATATCACCACACACATCTCTAGTAAATTATATCGGAAAACATTCTGAAAGTGAAGCCACTGAAAAAACCCTTTTCTAAAATATTATCCAAATACTAATAATAAATGTTTAATGATCAGGGAAAATAATGTTTCAATAATGATATAAGTAAAGAATGCTATTTTGTAGCACAAATCAATTAAATTGTGCTAGCTTTTAGAAATGCTTCTAAAATTGGTTGCAGAAATTAGCTACACTAGTGCGTAAACTGAGGCTAGACATTCTATATGGATTTCACTGATCCCTGGAGCACTCGGTTCTGGTGTCATGAGTTTTGATTACTTGAATTTGAGACCTGGCTTTACTGTAACCATATAAAGTAAGTGTTTATTGTCTCTATTTGACAGATGAAGAAAAAGGGCCCAAGTTCCCTCTAACATTAAGTGGCACGGTTTGGATGCACACCCGTGTAAATCTGGTTTCAATTCTTTACACCATATCATGCATATAAACTACCCACTTTATTAAATAGAATTGCTATTCAAAATGTCCTTCTGAAACATATGTCATTGTTAGACTTAAATCTAATTCTGAGACAGTGTGAAACATTTACTGGTCCTCAAATTAGCGGGCAGAGGGATTCAGGCAGGGGTCCAAAACAAAAAAGCTATATTCAACTTCACTTTTCAATTGTACAGTTTCCTTGTTTGTAAAATGAGGGGATAAACCCAAAGGCTCCAGATTGCTTTCCATTTTGAAAATACAAGCCGCATAAAGGTTTCAAGTATTCACTTCTGATAGGTAACCATTTCACCTGTTTAACAAACCCCAAGGGCATACCCCAGGCTACAGTTTTGGAAGGAACACTTAAAAACAGAAGTCAGCATAAGGCAGCCTGTGCATTCGGTTGTACAGTGTGCATACTGCACAAAAGTGTTTAAATTAGTCAGAAACTGAGGGCCAAAATTCTGTCCCCACTATATGATTCAAACATTGGACCTTTTCTACTTCCTGCACAGACGGACCCAGGCCAGCCAGTGACCCAGAGTGATGCTAAAGGGGACCACATCTTAACAAAGGGTTTCTTTGTCGAGGTGGGATAAGAAAATTAATGCAATGGTTCCATTACTCCTCTTCATTTCTGCAGTTTGAGGATAGTCCCGCTGTCTTGAAGAAGATCAAAAAAGACTCAGTAAATAAACACTGGTTGAAGGAAAGGGAGTTACTAACTACCCTTAAGAAAAATTCCTTAAAAACTGCATTATTTTATTGCATAACTTTTTTTTTGGAGTTAAAATGTGGAAAAACTGAAGCATACTCTCCCACCTTCATTGTTGAGATTTTTCCCTTCACCTTAAAAAAGTTTTTTGTTACACCCAAGTTTTCCCATAGCTCTTCACTGTATAAGGTCAACGTTTGTTTTCACAAACACTAGAAAGGCGGGATAATAATTACTCATAGTTTAGATTCCTTTCTAGGAACAATTCATTTAAAGAAAACAAAGGAAAAACTCATATGTGACAATGGAAAATATAGTAAACCCAACATCCAGATAAGATAGGAACACAAATAATAAGACTATTTCAGCAGCAGGTATTAAATTATAAAACTGCTCTCTGGGAAAAAGACACAGAGACCTAACAGAGTAAATGAATGTGAAGGGAAAAACGACAGATTTTGAGGGCTGAAACAGGTAGAATTACACTTGGAAAAAAAGTCTCACATCAGATATATGCAATCAGCAGGTAATTAAGAATGTTGTCTCCACTATTCACCATCCACAGTCTTTACTGGATGTCCATATGCCCCTTCATGTCACAAATAAACACACGGGTCTTTGGGAAACATCTTCTGGAAAGCTGAGTTTATTTATTCATTTAAAAAGCTTTTGTTAAGTGACTATTAAGTGTCAGACACTGATCCAGATGTTGGAGAACCAATGTTAATATTCCCACTTTGTTGCATGGCATAAGAATGGAGAATAATGAATGGAAGGGTGAGGCTGGGATTCTCAGATTCACTGCCAAAGTCTGATATGCTGCAAATTCTGTCATCTTGTGCTCAAAATTTTCCTAAATATTTTATCAATACATCTGAAAGTATGCTGTTTGAAGAATAATTTGAAAAAACATTAATGTGAACTTAAAGAATAATAAGAAAACAAAATAGGAAAAATGTCGTTATAGGAAATGTTTCACACACTCCTAAGTTAATGACAAATAGCCATGCATAAAGCAATCACAACCTAGATCTTAACAGGAAGACACAGAAATGCCTAAAATCATAGTCACGTATGAGGTGGGGCAAAAGTAGGTTTACAATTGTAAGTATGCAAAAAAGAGTTGTTTACTCTTTTATTATTTATTATTGTATCATTTTCCATACAAACAACTGTAAACCTACTTTTGCCCCATCCTATACTTTAAATCTGAATGTAAAGTTAGTGATTAAAAAATACACAGAATGTTGCTGACATTATTTCCATTAAATGAAACAAATATTGCCTCAGTGATGGTCATTAGGTATATCTGTGACATTTCCAACTCATCCTTTGTCAATGACACCATTAATATTTTATATCTATATTCTTCTACTTTAGAAGAGATCACCTAACAATGGACAATATATGCATGATATTTTAATAAAACACTTCCTCCCTTTAAATACTGTATTTTACAGTATTATGAACGTTGCAGATAAGTAGAAATATAGTTAAAAATAAAGCATTATTTTCAAGAGACATCTTCTGCATCAAATCCTAAGCACAATATTACAAATTAGCATAGAAGGAAAGGCAGAGAATTAATCTTAAAAAATAATCAGACTGTGAAAATAAAATCTCATTATTAAGCTAAATACATATCCTCTCTTTCATCTTTCAGTAGACCAGCCTCTAAGAAAATATAATGTGAAGTTATTTCAAAAGGGAATTTAAATCATATTATTCTGAACGATACGTGGTGAACAATAAAGACTTTTATTCCTTGAAGCTCTATTTTCTTTAAATTAAGGTAATCTAAAAAGTAGTCAACACCTAGAATGAAATGGAATCCAACACATAGCACAGTCTTCAGAACTATTGTCTTGGGAGAGACAACCCATGTATTCCACATAACAATGCAGACTGATTTTTTAAATGTATTCTTTAAGTTCTAAAATGAAATGAGAAATTCGAACTCAAATCAAAAGTCAAAATTTGATTTCCAAACTCCCTTCATTAATGAGTTATACAAATGCATAACTTTATAGCATTAAGAACAGAATTAACTTTACATGAAATGTGGCCAAATGAATGTTATTGAATATCCATAACGATCATTTTCCATGAAGTTAAATCCTTCTAATCATGAGTTTTGATTATCATGCTCTGGTTTCTTGCATGCCATGTTATCATTATAATCAGAAAACTAAAAGGAATTTTCTCCAATTAAATATGAAACAGATGATCACACTTGGGGAAAAAACATGTTTCACTGACATGAGATTAGAAATACATATAAACATTTTTATCGTAAAGGAAATCTGATTATTTAGTATCCTAATTTTTATAACAGACTAAAACTGTCAATCCTTTGAGACAAGTTCAAAGGATACATTCTTAAAATAATACTATACTCAGTGCTTTACTTTTCAACATTACTTGATAGCATGTTTGGGTTTTTTGTTGTTGTTGTTTCTTTTATTTACTAAAATAATAAGTCTGATCAGAAAGAAAAATTAACCTAATCCAGTTTCACCAGATGCATTTCTAATTTTATTTTAAATGATCAAACTAAAATACAATTTCTTAAATAGACATTATTAACACTGAACTTTAACAGAATTACTGATGATTCCTCAGCTGGAGATTAATAAGTTTTAATAAAGAGATCTAGCTTTTCTGATACTCAAGGGAAAATTTACTTGACTGGGTGCAACTGGCACTATGGAAACAGTTTTTTGGGGTTTTTTTTGTTTTCTTCTGATATAACTATCCTTCACATCTACTACATGTAAATCCAATACCAGTTGTTTTAATTCCCAATTTCCCGATTGACATGAGGATAGCATCTGTTGTCTAATGGCCCTCTCGTACATTCTCTAGCAATAACTTACATACAGTTATACACAGTCTAATGTTACACCACCCATTCATATTAAATTATGCCATGTATCCTAGTCACTTGAATCAGTTTGATAAACTTATGAGTATAATTTATCTTAAGATCTGCATTATAAAATGTCGGCTAAACCCAAATGACCCCCTTTGCCTTAAATTGCTTTTGTGGTATTATTGAAAGAGATTGTTCTGTTTGAATTACACCAAGAGAAAGTCCAAGTATTCTATTCCAAATCACTCCACACCAGTCATGTACCAGAAATTCCAGTGAAGAGGAAATGTTTATTATAAAAAATAATGTCAAATAGAGTTCAACAATTTTAAGCTAAAATCATTCACATTATAATTTGATAAGTCTTCCAAATGCCTCCTATGAAATGACTTGCTTCTCCTGATTCGAGGTTTCATATATATTTTCTACTAGTTGCTAAGTGATAGAAAGCACTAAATTAACTGTATGTTATATAAAATATGAAATGCAGTAATAGAAGCCTATACAAGGACCACCCCCCCAAAAAAAACAAAAAAACGAACAAACAAAAATACGTTGCACTGGCCCTGGCCAGTGTAGCTCGGTTGTTTGGGCGTTGTCCCACAAACTAAAAGGTCACGGGTTCGATTACCAGTCCGGGCACATGCCTAGATTGCAGGTTCAGTCCCTGGTCGGGGCACGTACAAAAGACAAACAATCGATGTTTCTCTCCCTCTCTTTCTCCCTCCCTTTCCTTTTCTCTAAACCATCTCTCCTTTCTTCTCTCTCTAAAAGCAATGAAAAAATGTTCTCATATGACTCAGGTGAGGATAAAAAAAAAAGTCATCACTTACAAGGGACTCATGGAATTATATGAAACTATGTCTTCAGTTGCTATCGTTAATAGATATAAATAAGTCTGTTCATGTTAACATGCTTAGTGAAATATTTTACACTGATGTAAAAAATTTCCAGTTTTTGTATATTAAAATTCCTAAAGTTTCAAAGAGAAATCATACTTTAAGAAAAGGCATTCTAGTCAGCATCCCTTCACAGATGCAAACAAACAAACAAAAAAACTCCCACAACTTCAAATTGAAATTCTAAGTCCTATGCTCATTTTGCTAAAAAACATAAACGTGTTAAGAGATTTTGTCAAGTGTCTTACTTTTTGAAAAATCACATACACACAAAATCAAGTCAAACATAGGCAACAGGCACATAGAAATGTAAGGCAGAAGTGTGGTTCCTGAGTGCCCAGCTTTACGGATGACTGCATAACACCAGAGGGGACACATTTCTAGTATATCATAGTGTGTACAACTCCAAATATATTTATCGTACAAAAATTATACATAACAACATTAGCCAGTAACTTTTTAAACTGCTTCAAGGAACAAAAGCCACTTCCCTCTGAAAGCAAATGTATGTCTTAGTCACCACCTGGCAGCCAAGATACTTTAAATTTCACACATGCTTTCTCTCCTAGATTGTGCTCTTAACATTATCAACATATTTAAAAATAGGAGATATCCAACCAAGAGGAGATAACCAAATAATCTTTAATTTGTTTTTTGTTTTCTTTAGAGGTCTACCCTATTGAATTTTTCTCATTCCTTCTCATAGACATAAAATATCCTGTATTTAAACTTAGGAGCCCAGATTATAAGTGAATTCTGAAAACACTTTAAATCATCATAAACATTTATAAAACTTCTTAGGCCACTTGGAAAATCATTGCTCTGTCACTGATATTGCTTTAGGAGTCATCTGAAGTAACAGTAGTACCCTTGTGGTAAGCATACTATTACATAATCTTAGGACTGTTAGTAGGTATTCGCATTCATCAAAAAGATGAAAGGAGGACATACCAGTTAGGCGCAGTGCTGGATGCTTCATATGCGCCATTTACTTAGATTCTCATGACAAACAACTTTATTAGGTAAAGCTGAAAACCAGTTAAGTCAGACAAACCCTCTGTCTAAATAATGGGATAGCAAAGATACTTGATATTGATCTTTTATATCCAACATAACAGAGATCTAGTCTCAGGGTAGTATTTTGTGGATAACACTGGGCAAAAAACTAAACATCCTTGGATTATTTTCCCTAAAAGTGAACATCGAGAAAATAATATTATAGGGGAAATTAATAAAATTTCTATATTTAAAAACATATAAAAACAACATTTTTTTATGTTTTTAATTTTCTCTTTTCAATATACTTTTTAGCCAATGCTCTCTTGCAATCTGGCATGTGACTTCCTGTCCACTTGGTTCAAAGACATGTAATATTAAGGATGAGTTGTTAAAAATTACAAAATCTGTACATATTGAAAACTTCACTGTTAAAATCTGGTTACTTATTCTAATACATCACATATAAAAATAAATCCATTCCTTCTCTCAGCCATTGCCAGCACCACTGCCACCAGGCTCAGTAAAACAAAATCCAAACCTAGAATAAACTATACCAAAAAACCAATCTTAGGACTTATCCAAGAGCTTTTGTCCTTCCTTCCGTCCTTCCTTCCTTCCCTCCTTCCTTCTCCTTCTTTCCTTCCTTCCCTCTTTCTACTTTTTCTTTTTTTTACTGTAGGAGTAACTTCAAAAAATATATATGAGAAACATAATATAAATGGACAGAACTCATTTCCACACTGAATCAGATATTCAGCTTGTAAAAGTTTCTGCCCCTAACCCCACCCCAAATACATTAAAAATATGTTCAATAACAATGGTACACCATAACTGCTCTTTTTAGTCATTGTTTTTCTAGTCCTTAAAAATACTGTGCACAAAAGACTAACTTCATTTTTCCTTCATTTCTGTACGTTTGAGTAAATATGCACTAGAGTAAGGGCGCAGCTTACATTCTTCACATTGCCCAACATCACACATAGAAATCACATTATTTTTCGTGATTGTTATTTTACTCCAAGGTCATGACTATCTGTTATTGGTAGGTATCCAAGTATGGATGATTCACAGCGCTGATGAAAATGTGGTTCATAAAAATATCATTTGTAGCAAAGATAGGCAATTGCAGGGGGATTGAATGAGGATCTACTCTTAAACAATAAAAATATGAATATTATTAAAAAGGAATATGCTTAAACCTATTTAAACACAGTCATTTGTATTCCAATATCTCTAATGAAATTTACGTTCTACACTAACATACAGATATCAAGCTGCATTAGCTGAAAATGTAACGGTGTGGGGAGGGGTCTAACCAGGTCGCTGGGATGTGGGTGAGAAACCCTGAGAGCCAGTGCCCCAACCCTGAAGGGAAGGGGGTCCCGAAAGCACCGGGGGCTGGAGGCCTCATGAGTTGAAATAACAAACGAAACCACATGACAGCAGCCTTCCCACATCCAGGGGCTACTGCGAACAAAGGCAGCGCGGCTGTGCTAACATGCGTTGCCCTCCCACTCCCTGAGCCAAGCGGCTTGTGATACAGCTAGCTAGACGGATCTCGTAGAAAGCGTTTGTGAGCTGTGGGGGTAGGACACACGCCTTGGACCAAGGCGCTTGTGCGCCTGCATGCAGCTGGGAAATATCTGCCCCCTTGAACAAAATGGTAGCCAGAAGATGGTCAAAGACACTGGGGAGCTGGCAAAAAGAGCTGACATTGGTGCGCATTGATAAAAAAGCCAGACACCCCATCATGCATGGATTTCTAGGACGAGTCTTTAAAATGTAACACACCGGGAAACATGTGGCTCTTTCCCCTCCCGTGGCTAGCCCAGGAGGCCACAGCTAGTTCGAATTCCTGAGACCTGTGGACGCTGGAGGCTGTGTGGTCTGGGAATGTTCATGGAACCCCTTCTACACAGAAAGCAGTGGCAGCACTGGTTGTGCAGTATGGGACTCGGGCAAGCGCACACAGACCTGTGCTAGACGCCTGAAGCCAGACTGAGACTGGGAACCAGCTAAGCTACCTGAATGATCATGCTGCAGACATCTGCATTCCCCAAAGGATGGTACTTTTAAAAGTGGGAGAGGGGACTCTAGGCATTTCCTTGAACTGGTCTGGCATGGCAGAGGGTGGTAAATTATTAGTCTTTGGGTGTTTTAAAGGTAGTGCAGGTCTGAGACAGAAACCTGCCCGTATTCCAAAACCTGTATAGCCTTTAAATAAACAATCCCTTTCCTTTTCCACCCAACTTCTGACTCCAGAGTTTTGCCTTTAGGCAGCGAGCAACAGAACCCCACTGACTGTTCAGAACAGCACTGGCTGTTCTGTAACACAAAGACAGAGTTAAAATTTAATTATCTATGCCAATCATGCAGGTCATTGGTGTATATAATCCAGGAAGTATTTGTATATGACAGATAGACATTTGGGTATCTCTGACAGTCTAATAATGCACATTATTTTCAATAAAATCATCAAGTTATTCTGAAAAGTCTATTCGGGTCTATTTTTCCAGGCTCCCAAACTTGTCAAACTGTTCCCATTAGTTTCTGCATTACTTCTGTGCAAGAGATGAACTAAGTAGTCTCTTAGACTAATGGAAAGATTGGCTTAAATTTGACCTTGGCTCGCTCTTTATAATTAGCTGATTCATTCCCTAGGGAAAAAAGGTAATTAACTTACTGGTTCAGAACTTCCTTAGGAAAAAAAAGTAACTGACTCACTTAAAAGGGCTTTCCTTTTTTCTGCAGATCTAAACCAATCTCAGACTTAGAAATGATAATTTATAAAATTCTTTCTAACATATTAGCTCCTTGGCTCTACACAATAGCCCAGAACTTAGTTTAGACCAGAGCACCCTAAGGCACAGATGGAATTAATGATAACAGCAAAATTGTAATGCCCCTTACTAGATAAAACAAAACTGGAATTCAAGTTTCCTGAGTCTTAATTTAGTTTTCTTTCCCTGACTCCATAATGCCATGTCCCTAAGAATGTTACTGCAATATTTATAGTGTAATGATGTTTTCAACTGAGGCAATGTATTAGCAAAGCAATTCAGACACACATAAAGGTATCCATTCCGGAAAATTCTCTATGAAGTGAAACCTTTATTTCTCTCTTCAATATCCTTCCACAAACTAAAATTCTAATATTCTTTCAATAGAATATAAATAATAACATTTCACAATTTTAATGTAATTACTTATATTATTTTAACAGCAACATTCCAGAAACAACCTATAACTTTGAGTCTAAAATAGTCTCTTATTCACCATACAAAAATGCTAAATAAAATAACCTTAAATATAAGCATCTTCTAAAATAAGGCATATTTTTTCCAAATTTCCTAGAAAGTAATCCCAATCCCTTTAAACAAATTTATAAAATTATTCCCATAAAGGAAAAATTTTGAAGAGACAAAAAAATTGAACTAAGTACTACTAATAACACCCTAAATCAACTAAAATTATGAAAATACCCAAAAATGAAATGATTAAAAGTAATATAAAAGATATGATGCCCAAGCACTTATAAATTGGGTAACCACATAATTTATCATCAAACCAGAACACTCTGGGGAATAAAAAGAGATGCTATTAATAGTTACACTGGGACAACAGACATAAATTGGGATTGTCCTGGGAAATAAACAGGATATATGGTCACTTTAATTTTATGTCTTCACCAGATGGAGTTTTTCCAAGGACTCCTAAGCATCTTGATTTCCTTTTCTTTCTTTTTTTGTAGTCCAGAATTACTTTTTTCCTTCAATCCCCCTTCTACCCCTACTTCTCTTTTACAGTCCAGGAAAATATTAGTCGAACCACTTAACTCCTTCTTCTCTACATGTCCGATTTTGTCTTAACTAGGGCAAGAAATGTTTATTAGTCTGAAAATCTCCTTTAAAAGCTATTACTTCTACAACTGCAGCTTTATGACCTCTATGTTTCCATTTCAAAATGCCATGGCCAGAGCCCCGAGGAGAAATCAGCAGTCTGGCTTCTGCCTGTGCTAATACACTGCTCTGTATTTAAAATCACCTGAAACTGGATTTGAAAAATCTGCTACAGCTAACTTCAGGCAAGGATATTACAAATGTAACAGTTCCTGAAATTCAATATTCAAAATAAATAAAAACTTGGAGGGGAGGGGTATAAATCTAGTCAATATTATAAATAAGAGGTTTCACTACACACAGTACAGTTAGGGTGTCTGAAGACATTTTCATTAATTCTTCATGTTTACGGCCTTCCAATGTTTCTCATCATTTATAGAGTAAAGCCAAAGCCCTCACAAAATGTTGTCTGATTTTCCTCCATCTTGCCCCTGAACAATACCTCTTTTCTCCCCATTTTCTTAATTCTATCACCTCACTCCCTAAGCGCAAGCCAACCCAACCCTGTGAGATTCCCAGAACCACTAGACATGCTGCTGCCTTAGGGATTACAATTTGCTCTGGGTGGAGCACTCCCCCAAGTGAGCACTCAGGTCTCTCCCTCACCTCCTGCAGGTCTTCCTCCAAATGTCACCTCTGTGAGACCCTCGCTGACCACACTATTTAAAACTGAACACCCCCAGCACTCCCATCTTCCTTTCTAGCATTTTCTTCAATATAATTACTATTCAATGTAGCATGTTTTACTTATTTTTTTCTGTCACATTCCCACTAGAAGGCAAGCTTCACCAAGGACAAAGATATTTTTGTTGAAAGTCCTCCCTATGATGTCTCCTGTGCCTAGAAAAATGACTGTCACAAAAAAAAAGCTCAATAAAATTTATTGAAGAAATAAACTAGTAATATAAGAAATGTAACACTTAAATGCCCTAAGTGCTCCAAAATGGCTGGCACATTGGTCATAAATCCTTCTGTAGCCTTGGTTGCCTAAAGATGACTTAAAATTTACATTTAAAATGCTGGCCAGTTTGTAAATGTCCCTTCAGGTGTCTCTGAAATATGGAATTCTGTGTATTTCAAAGGATTTATTGGCTCTAGAATGTTATCAGTAACAGGCACAACAAATTAGATTGTATTAAGCATTTAAGTATATTTCTAAAAGCAATATTAAACATATACATTTTATGACAGTTAAGAATTTAAAATAGAAAAAAATTATTTTATGTATCTTATGCATAAAATACAAGTAAAGATACATAAGATACCAATACAAAAACAAAGAACTTCCCTTTTGTCTCTGAAACATCTGGTATAAATATAAAGTATTTTGTGTCAAACTATATAAAAATGTAAATATCAACATCAGAAACACTGGTTATCAAATTTTCAGTTTTCTCCATCAAGATGAATGTGTATGAGAGAAAAATGATGAGATACAAATACAAAATCTGTGTATGTTTTGAATAGAAAAGATGTATTGGTAATAAACTGTACAATAAATACTGTCATACCGATGTTGACACACCTGCAATTTTGAAATTCTAACATCACAGTAATATTACTCTCCTTTTATGTGAATAAAACCTTACAGATATTGGATCTGAGCTTTGAAGCATTTTAATATGGTTGGTGAGCAGATCTGTGCTGAGACGGCTCTGCTAAGACTAAGTTGTGAACTTTCTAAGAATCTAAGTTCCTTGCAACCGTGCACACACACATGCACGCAGCTCCTTCCTTTCTCCATCACAGTTGTAATTACACATCCACAATTAGGCAGAATTTCTCAAAAGATGTATAGTATAGTTTATACTAATACTGTAAGGCCATAGTAATCAAAACAGTATGGTACTGGCATAACGGATATGGAACAGAGGAAGCAAGCACATGCAATGGGCTAAAGATAGTTTATTCAATAAATGGTGCTGGGGAAATCGGACAGATATGTGCAGAGAAATGAAACTAGACCACCTTCTTACACCACATACAACAATACATTCAAAATGGATTGAAGGCTGAAACGCTAGATCCGAAACCATAAAAATTATAGAAGAAAACATAGGCAGTAAAATCTCAGACATTGCTTATAGCAATATTTTATTGGATATATCTCCCCAAGGAAGGGAAACAAAACAAACAAACAAACAAACAAACAAATAGGATTACTTCAAACTAAAAAGTTTTTTCACAGCAAAGGAAAATATCAACAAAATAAAACGACAACCCACAGAATGGGAGAACATATTTGCCAATACGTCTGATAAGGGGTTAATATCCAAAATTTATAAATAACTTATAAAACTCAACACTACAAAAACAAACAACTCAATTAAAAAATGGGCAAAAGGACCTGAATAGATACTTCTCCAAAGAGGACATAGAGATGGCCAACAGATAAATGAAAAGATGCTCAACATCACTAACCATCAGAGAAATGTAAATTCAAACCACAATGAGATACCATCTCACCCCTGTCAGAATGACTACCATCAATAAATCAACAAACAATAGTGCTGGTGAGGATGTGGACAAAGGAGAACCTCCATGCACTATTGGTGGGAATGCAGACTGGTGCAGTTGCTGTGGAAAACAGTATGGAGATGCCTCAAAAAATTAAAATGGATCTGCCTTTTGACCCAGCAGTTCCACTTCTGGGGATATATCCAAAGGAACCCAAAACACTAATTTGAAAGAACATACGCACCCTTATGTCTGCTGCAGCATTACTGACAATAGCCAATCTCTGGAAGCAGCTCAAGCATCCATCAGTAGATGAGTGAATAAAACAACTATGGGACATTTATACAATGCAGTATTACCCAGCCATAAAAAAGAAGAAAATTTTGCCCTTTGTGATAGTATGGATGAACATTATCTTAAGCCAGGCAGAGAAAGAGAAATACCATATGATTTCACTCATACATGAAATCTAAGGAACAAACAACTAAAAAGTAAAATAGAGGCAGACACGCAGAGAGCAGGATGGCAGAAAGGATGGGGCATGTTAAGGGACGGAGGGACTGAGCAGAAAGGGAAAAAAGACTCACGGACATGGACGACAGTGTGGTGACTGGGGAGGGGTTGGCGGGGGGGTATAAAGGGACTAAATGGTAATGGAAAAAATCCAATAAGAATTTAATTTAAAATATTAGAACCTCCTGAAATCCTGAAGTGTTTAGTTGGGAACCAATCCCATGTTTTGATTGCTCAGGCTTCCTTGAGATAGATAGTAAAAACCTGTAACATAATGACCAAAGTCAGAGGCAGCAGATCATTGATATCAGTAAGCATCTTGCTGGATGAATGTCTCTCTCAAGGCTTTTTCTACAACTGCCAAAAAGCAAAAACAAGTACTAAATCAGTGAGCTTACCAATTTGAATATATCACTAAAGTTCCCAATGCGCTTCCATGTTCCTTGCACTTGGTTATTAGGAAGTCACTACCACCTGGTACGGCTTTCTTGAGCATAAATTTTACTCAAAGATCTAACTTCAAAAGATCTTTTTTTGCATTAAAACAAATACATATATCGGGAGGAAGGTGAAATGTTTGCATGAATTTTTCATATAAAGCCAAAGACTTCAAAGAGCTCCGTCTTTCATACAACCGATAAGACCATGATCGTTCACGCTATCCACCTCTGCAGCCAAGGTGTCTTCTGATAGAGATGCTTGGGACATATTGACATCAAAAAAAAAAAAATTATCACTTCAGGTAGGGAGACAACAATAGACATACAACTTACAAGCCTGTTCAGTAGGATTATTTTTGTATGTGATGGACAGTGCATGGTAATCAAAGACATAAAGGTTTATATTTCCTTTATAATAAATCAGGGTCTACTATATATAAACATTCCAAAAATAAAATAAACATGGTCCTATTGATAACTCTACTGTTAAAAATACAGGTGTCTATAGAGTAATGGTATATAAGTGTGTACATTCACACATACACACATACGTTTACCTATTATATATATTTATATTAAACATATGAATTATATTATTTAATAACGATTGTACACTTATAGGAGAAAGAAAGATCAAACCATACTTAATTTCTCTTAGGAAAATAAATGCTCTGCAAGATTTTAAGAGATTGATTTGGTTATGTATAATTTAAAATTCAACTGAATCTTTCCATTATGTTTGATCACTGCTTTCTCTTCATAATCTGTAACTTCTTCCCTCTTGTTTTATATGCAGGATTATGTGGTTTTATTACATATAATGGTACAATTACTCACCAATTATCTCTCACTTTACAGAGAAATTTTTGAAAAGGCAAGAGATACTTTATGTATCAGTGAATATTTAGATTAGTACCTCGCACACAGAAAGCTGCTCAATAAGTATTTGTTTAACTGAGTAAATGAAAGAATAAATAAATAATTCTAACTTCAATTACTCATGTTGTAATCACGCTAATGGTGCTTCGAGGAGAGTAAACACTATTCCTCTTGTCATCCAACAAGCATTTCAAGGGGATTCTCTCTTCAATGATTCAAGCTGCACTTGACCAAATAAGGTTGTTATACAGAATATACAATTTAATATGATAAATAATTTTAAATAAATGAAACCTCCTTTTTCTGACTAGAACAACTATCTAAAACACTTGTTTTTCAAGATAAGAATTCCCTAGTTATAACTAGTATAACTAGTTAGATTCTTAACATCAGCATGAGGCTACTCTTTCAGTGGATACCTCCAGAGACGCTGCGACATTACTATAAAAACCTCTCATTCTGGGTGGAAATTACTGAAATGATAATATGTGGAAAGTCTTATGAGAATTAAATCCCAATTCAAAATTATGAATGGACTGCAACCACAGGGTATGTAAAAATCTGTACAAATGGAATTTGATTTAGATAAAACCATTTCAGTATCAGACACGGAAATTTAAAAACCGAACATTTAAATAATATAATAAGCCTTGATTAAACACACTATGCAATAAGGAGTTTTACATTTTATCTTTTAAAATTGTTTTAATTTAGGACTTTTTCATTTTGGTCATGAGAAATCAAAACAAAACTTCTCCATGCATATCTGAAAAATAAATCCTTCAGGAAGAGGGGTTATTTTCAAAAGATGCTTTTGTTAATTAGAAGCACTTGATAAAACTCACAAAGATCCAACTACTAAAGATTTAAACTTTGAAACAAGGAGGTCAGGCAACTCTAACAGAGGTGAACTCTATCCCTGGTAAAACACTGTCCTTTATTAGCCGCCAGAGAACAATAGACGACAGCAAGCACCTGTTGTGGAAAAGAACCATTTAATTAGAAAAGATCTCTTAGTAGATACAAACTCTACAAAGATAATCTCTCCAGAAAAGTCCAGTCTGTGCTGTCCCATTAGACATTGGTTTTGATTTTCCAGTTAACAAAGCGTAAGGGACTCTGGGGAATAATTTTTTGACTGGACACTCACCACATAAACACCTACCACATAAACACCTACCACTCTACTTAACAGCACTGAAATGATAAGCCATTTCTATGGTAATGTTATATTAGCTTGCAAATGGCTGAAATATAAAATAGAATGATAAATTAAGTCTGATAAATAACTCTATATCTCTCCAAATATGTGCTGCAGAGTGGTACAAAACAATTTCTTTTTGAGGACCAAAGGAAAAATAATTCAAGACAATCTAAGAAATGAATAATGGAGAAGTGGCACACTGAAATACAAAAAGGGTAAAACAATTTTAGAAGTAAGATTTGTATTCATTTTTTCATACATTATTTACATGTACACAGAAACAATACATTTTGGAGATGATTCCAGGAGGCTTTGAATGGAACTGCAAATACCCAGTCCCGAAGGAAAGAAAGCTGAGTTTCTAGGCCAGTTCTAGGAAGCCAGGTGCCTCCTTAGGGCTCACGCTAATGCAGATTCCTCCCTGCAAAGACTGGCTGTTCTTCAGGATTCCTTTACCAAGTACAAGAGAAACAGATCAACATTCTAGCAAAACTGTGATTTTGTTAGACCCTCTTCTCTCTAACTGGCACTTTTCAAGAATCATATTTGTTTCTTATTTTGATCTATTCATTCTTTATAAAAGTAAACCCTTGACTTAAATAAACTAGGGAGTTTGGCAGTATGCTATCAAGTGAAGAAAGAGAACCTAAATGCCTTTAGATTAATATAAATTGAGCCCTTAGGAGTTAGTCACAAGTGAGTCTAGCCTCTACTATAATCCCTGGGCCAAATGTTGAGTTAATTGCTCCCTTAGTATTATCTGTTATTCCCAGTGTTGTCCACAAAACAGGTAAAAAGCACAGCAGAAAAAGGGAGAGGAGAAAAGTAGGGAACTAAAAGGTAGGCAGGTACTTTCACAGTGATAGCACTTGCTTGTCCAGGCAAAGAGGACAAGGGAAAGTAAGAAGATAAACAGAGAAAGGATGGAAGAAAAAGCCCAAGGAATAGGAAAAAGATGGTAAGATACTCAAAGACATTCAAAACAGGGAAAAAAAAATCTGTTTTTGAAAACATTTTTCACGGGTCTTGATAATATATTTTTTCTCCATTAATTTTTTTTCAATAACAAATTGATTTAAATAAAATTATCCAACTTCCATGAAATCGTACTTATCTGAGTTATAAAATACTTAATCAAAGTACCCTGACAATTCTTAAACCTTGAATTTAAATCTTTAGAAACCTTTCATCATATGTCAAAAAACAAGGTACTATATCAGTCAGATTTTTCTCCCCCAGGAATAGGTCTCAAATTCTATCTAACCCTACTCACAGAGACTACTTTTAAGACCAATACCACTTCTACCTGAAATACAGTTTTGACTTTAAACTATATCATTATTTATGTAACTCTTAAGAAATAAAATAATACTGCCAATTAATTCATAATTTCCATCAACTGTAAAATTCATCCTAATTTCAGAAGTGTATAAGAAAAAGTTTATTTTAGAATGCATGAAATCTCTCAATTGGCTGCCTGCCTCCTATATCCTCTCCCAACTTCTCCAAACCTCACTCTGCCATGTACATTATCCACATTTAACAATACTTGCCATCTGAAACGCCACTATTTCCCTTCTGCCTGCATAAGTAAGGTTTAACTTAGAGATTAGTAGCATGCAAAGTTTGGGGTTTTTTTTCATCCTCACTGGTGGACATTTTTTCATTGCTTTTTAGAGAGAGAGGAAGGGAAAGAGAGAAACATCAATGCAAGAGAGAGAAGCATCGATAGGCTGCCACCTATATGTGCCCAAACAGAAGATCGTATACTTCCAGACCAGGAACCGAACCCCCAACCTAAGCATATTCCCTGATTGGAAATCAAACCCGCAACCCTTTGGTTCTGGGACAATGCTCCAACCAACTGAGCCACACAGGCCAGGGCAATATACAAAGTTTTTCACAAACCAAACCCAATCAGCTCTCTGGCCTCACCTTCTGCCACTCCCAAAACATCACGTATCTCAAAGGTCACAACGAGGATCTCTACTTTCCATAAGTACGGCGCATTCTTTTATGACTTCCCAGGTATTGTGTGAACTGTCCCTTTCTACGAACTGTCTCCCCTCCCCACCTCCCTCATCTAGCAAATTCCTACTCACACTTTATAGCCTTTCATGAAGCATTTTCAAAGCACAAAGTCATTCCAAGGTGTACATGAGTTTGGATAATTTTATAAGTCAATTTGCAAATCTTTAGTTCTCAAATCTCCTCTTTCTTAAAACTATACTTTGAGCGTACTCTGTTTCTTCTTTCTCACCAGCACCTCTGGCCCTTTTCTTTCACCAGTGTCCTTCTCCACTTTAAATATCTTACAGTGATGCACTGCCCAGGGCCTAAAAGCTTCCAGAGCATCAAGCAACTGGAGACGACTTAGTCTTCTCCTGGAAGGAGAGTCCTACAAGAGCAAAATCAGAAACATGGAAGGCAGCCACTAACTCATGGCAGGACTCCATGCCGTTTACCTGTCTGTAAGTCAGACTATTTATCTATCAGTCCATCTGGTAGGTAACTCAGAAATGGGAAGGAGGCATAGTTTATTTAGACTGAAAAATGAAATCACACTTTTTCTAACCAAAAGTTAGTCTGATTTGGCTTATTAATTTGACAAATAAAGATTAGCTGTACTAATTAGATAATGTGGTGGATATTTTCCAATTTGGACTAAATCTAGTGTCGGAGACTTTAACCAAATATATATAAAAATAAATATTTAAGCACATATGTAACATACCATAAGCAAGAAATTATATCCTTTACATATGTGTTATAATACTTATCATATCTTGCTATAAACACTTGTTACATGTCTTTCTCCCTTGACTGGATCATACTTAATGAAACAAACTGTTTATTAGTTATCCCTTATTTTCTTAAATATCTCATTTATTCAGGTGTTCAATAAACTTTTGATTGATTATTGGAGCAATCAGAGCTACAATTAAATCTTAATTAAAATCTTATATTAAAAATTCCTACTAGAATATAGTGGTAATCACACTGTTGAATAAATAAAAGAAGCCCTCCCAACAATAAGTACTCATTCCCTCCGCTTAACTCCTATTTCATTTAACCTGTCACTAACTCAGTATTCTACAGTAAAAAAAATTACTCCAATATATTTCACATTTTCTATAAGATCAAAAGCTCCCCAAAGTTAAGATCCATATCAGATTGACCTCTATCATCACCTCGGCACCTAAGGTAAACCTTAGTAATTTTTTAGTGAATTAGTAATTCAAAATGAACATATCCGCCTTTGTTCTTTGGAACACTGATACCTAATTTAACCTTACTGCCATGTGCTTTGGCTCAGATAGAGAGGGTAATTCCTAAAAAGAAAAAAGTGCTGTCGGTATATGAACATGACTCCACTGACTCACCAGAAGCAAGGCAGGCATGCTGGGTTCTTTTTTCCAGTAGTAATGATGAATTGTGCTGAGTGAGCCATTTGGTTCATCCTGGGATCAATGGCGCACATTTTTAATATAGCCTGCCAATTTTTAAGATATAATTTTTGGCAACTAAGTAAAGCTGGAGTTTTTTTCTTCAAAATATTATAGTTATTTTACTCAAAGTAACAGAACTAAGAGCCAAAATAGTATAACCAAGAGCATACGCAGTAGCAGAAAATGCTTAAGCTTTTGTTGGGAGCCTTTAGACCTTCTGATCTTTTCTAATTTCTTCATACGTGAGTCAGTATTTTTCTCAATATCATAAGACTGATCACATGTAAAGCAAATACTGATTTAAATTTTACATGCTTTCCTTACAATTGCTTACTGGTCATACCAAGAATCGGATTTGTGAAAAAGGAATATCTCACTGCTTCCTAATTTCTATATAAAACCTCCTTCCTAACGATCTTAAGTTTTAAATTAGTTTCATGGCCTTAAATAAAAAATATTATTATTATTTTTGTTTATTCTGAAAAAATGTCCATTTTAATAATAACTGCTATTCCATTTTTAACATGTATTCTGGTATTCCAATAGAAAAGAAGTCCGCAGTAATAAATAAGAATGCTATATTCACTCACTAATGCATGTTAAAATACTGTTGAAATCATTAAACCTACCAATGAAATAAAATTAGGGTGTTTCTTTCAAATTCATTTAAACAATTTCAATGGAAACTGATATTCAGCTTCCATGCGGTGTCACCAACATTGTTTCATGTCACCAACATTCCTCAGTTAACTACTGCCTCATTATCTATCATTTTGTTTATTTAGTTATTTATTTACCAATCATTGTCACTTATTAAGCTGCCATCCTCCAAAATAAATTATCTAAACTTAATGTGAACTACATAAATGTGTAGTTCTGTTTTCGTTGTTTTAATCTATGTCCACTGTTAAAGGGAAGGCCACCTTCCTAATAAGTAAATCTAAGATGGCACGCCACTGAAAGTATAAAGAATCTCTGAAAGTTTATATTAGAAGAACTTTAAAATATATAGCAAGAATGGCTGTCTGGAAACATGAACGGAAGAATACCAGGGAAGAAGGATTCTAAACTCGATATTAGCAGAGCGCCAGCAACCCTGGTTTGCCTGCACGGAGGAGGCAGCTTTCCCAATGCAGGTCTGTCAGCACTCACATCAGGAAAGCACCCTACACTGGGGCCTGCTGCTCTCCCTACTTGACACAGCAAGCTGAAAATGAGGTTTTCAGTATCTCTTTATAAAGCAGTGACCCGAATCAAAACCATTTTAAAGAGAAACTATGCTTTTCACAGTTTGATTGTTTTAAACAGTTCAGAATAATTCTTATTTTGTTTTCATATTTTAAGGAAAATATAAATAAACTTTAAAAGGCTTTGAAAATCCACTCTGTAAATTGGAGAATTTAGTCTATAATGTTTACTTTTCACTTTCTATTACCAATTTAACAGGTCTTTGTGCATGAGTTCAAAAGTCAAGAAAAATAAATGAAATCAACTAAATTATTAAGTACTTAACCCAAATGAAAATTTATAAGTCCTAACAGTGGAGTTTTGGGGTCTTTTTTATTAAAGGCTTTAAAAGTTAGGTAAACCCATTAACTAAATTTTATTTATTGTATTGCTAAGTGGTACGTAATTTTTGGCAAATTCTTAAAAGTAATAAAAAGCCTGTCCATTTTAACATAAGTTAAAGCAAGGAGAAATTTACTTGTTCAGAGTGAAAAATATACAAAAATAAATATTAGTGTGGCCTGATTACCATGTACTTAATCATATCTTTTTGCTTCAAAATGAAATTCTCCTCTGGTTTATTTTCTAATGTTGAAATCACAAAGCAATGCTATTCTAAAATTATTGAAAAAGTAAAGGACCGATCTGTTTCAGAAGGAATGTAAAGAGTTATTCATTAATAATTGCTGCAAACAGACTTTGTTTACAACAAACTTTCTGTTCATACATATATTAGTAAAGAATAAAACAGAGATAATTGGTTTTTTAACATAAATTATTGATGCATGAAAGATATTTGAGATATTACTTCAAAATACTAAAACTTTAAAAAACTGAATTTAAGCTTCCCAAATTACACATAATTCATACAATTTAAGAACAAAACCCTTTTAAAACAAGTTATGTCTATCTAACTCATTTGGAGTTTGGGGCTGAATTACCTTAGAAAAAAATTTTAACAAAAATGACTTTTTAAAGCATCTTGTTTCAGACTCAAAGAACACTACTTAGGTTAACCACTCTCCCTACCAATTAGCTGCAATCTTTGTCACTTCAGACTTGTGAACTGGTTACCAGACCTAGATGTGAATAAATAATATCAGAATTCTACACTCACAATACAGACATATAATGTGCACATTCAGTTTTATCATTGACATAAACATAAAATCACGTGCAATGACTGCTAATTAGAAAAATCTTCCCTCACTAGGCTATAAGCTTCATGAGGACAGGGGTTGCTTATGTTTCTCTTCCATATCCCTAAACCCCCCCAAAAAAGGGCATAGGCACACAACAGATGCTCAGTAAACATGATTAATGAATGGAACCTGTTATGGCCACTGAAATTTTGTCTTTTGAAATAAACATCAATAATAAATATCTATGAACTTTATTTAAAAACTAGATGAAAGAATCAGATTCGTTTTGGGTAGTAACTTAGCACATACTAATATTTACCCCAAAGTAACACAGTATTATAATCATTTGACAGCCAACTTGTCTAAAATTGTTTTACCTCATATTTGGAAAGATGTTTTCCTCACTGTTGTCACAAAATGTAATACAAAAACTCTTAGCTAAAATGAATTTTAACTCTTCCAACAATCATACACCCTTTGCACTGTTCAGGGCCCACATGATTTTCAAACAAAATTGGCGATTTTTGCCATATGTAAATTTAATCCTGTGTTCTCTCTTTAAAGGACATAAAAAGGAGAGTGAGTAGGAAAATCAAATTAATCATGGCTTGACTAGAAAGACCATTACATTACTATCACTGGTGATTCATTCAAACACACAGGACAGTGACTCGACCAGACACTGGGCCGGGCTCTGAAAAACGAAGGGAACAAGATAGATGCCAGCCTTATACTCATGGAGTTTGCAGTATTGCAGTGGCCCTGGATAACAAATAACCTAAGGTACAAATAGTATAAATACAAATGAAGGCAAGTGCTTTGAAGGAAATGGGGTACAAAGACAGACAGCAACAGGGGAAACCAATTTTAAATAGTATGGTTAGGACAGGCACTGCTGAGGAAGTGACATTTCAGTCAAGATCTGAAGGATGAGAAAAACTCAGTCATGTGAAAAGCAGAAGGAAACACATTCTAGGCATAGAAAATAGCAAGTGCAAAAGACTGAAGTGGTAAAGAGCTCAGCATTTAGAAGAAGTGAAAGAAACCTTGTTGACTTAAGCAAAGTTGAAGGGGACTGGGGTGGGGGCACCCTCTGTGGTTGAAAAAGCAAGCTCCAAAGAATATATATTTCACATGTAACAGGAAGCCATTAAAGGATTTAGGTAGGGAGTAACGGATCCAAAGAAGAGCTCTCTCTTTGCCAAGCAGGGAATGAGGCTGGGGTGAAGTATGGGAATTGATGATGCTCAAGCCTTTGCCTTAATGCATTTATTAAATTTCACCATCTGTATAAGGCAAGGGAGGCATTTTTTTAAAGTTATTTCTTTTCCTCTGAATTGATGGACATTTTTTTCAGCTATCCCTGATTCTCCACTACCAACGCATTTCAAATAAATATACTCAATATGTCCCTAAGAAAAGCTCTAGGCTCAAAATGTCATTTTTCTCACCTTTGCACTTCTACTTATTAGTTTTGTGAAGACTAGTTTCAGTGTCCTCACCTGTAAAGTGGGGATAATAATAGGACTTATTTTGTAAAGATATTATGAAGATTATATCACATAATCTCTGTAAACCTCTTAGAACAGTAGGTTAGTAATAATTAAATAAGATAATCCATATAAAGCACTTGGCAACTAGATCATTATACTCAGAAGTAATAGTTATTATTATTTTAAGTTATTAAAAAGTAGCCTCAGAATTCTTCCCATATTATATATCCTTTTTTTATTAGTTTGAAAATATAATTTCTTCTGGAAACCTCAAGTCCAGCAGAAAATATCACAACTGCAATTCTGACTTCCCAGTTAATCAAGTCTAATGTGCATACAGTAATATTTTTCCATGAGTAGGTGAGTATAACATTATCATTGTGTCAGATGAATCATCTGAATTACATTTCTCCAGCATTCGGGGGATCGGAATGAGTGGTAATGTGGAGATTCAGTTATTAATAGTTAAACAATGTCCATGTAAAATAGCATGAAAAATATAATACAGGATACACTTATATTAGGGAAAGCAAACCAGTAATGAGTTTACATAAGGATTACTGTTAACCTGAGTACCACCTCTGTATGTCTTTAAATTGTTTTACCTATAGCTTCATAACAGATTCTTAGCTTCTCAATGTAATACCACATATTAGCCTGTATAACAACCACAAGTTTGCTTTTATTTGTATAGTTGTTGACTAATATCTCTTCCTTGTTAGATATCAACTTTTTAAACTTTTTTTTATTATGACAAGTGTCAATATACATAGCAGTAAAAGGAATCATAGAATAAGCCTCCAAACATCCAACTAGACTTAGCAAATATATGTTTTCTTTTCTTAATTTTTCAATTACAGTTGACATTGAATATTACTTTATGTTAGTTTCAGATGTATACCATAGTGGTTAGACATTTACATAATTTATAAAGTGATTTCCCCTGTAAGTGTAGTTCCTACCTGGCACCATGGTTATTAAAATATTATAGACTATATTCCCTATGCTGTATATTATATCCCTGTAACTATTTTTGTAGCTACCAATTTATACTTCTTAATCTCTTCACCTTTTAAACTCAACCCCCAAGCTCTGTTCCATTAGCAACCATCCCTTTGTTTTCTGTATCTATGAGTCCACTTCTGTTTTATTTGTTGGTTCATTTTGTTCTTTAGATGCCACATATAAGTGAAATCATATGGTATTTGTCTTTGTCGGTCTGGCTTATTTTACTTAGTAAAATACCATCTAATTGCATCCATGTTCTTGCAAATGGTAAGCTTTCATTCTTTCCTATGGTCAAGTACTATTCCATTCTAGCTTCTTTATCCACTCTAGACATCAACTTCTTAAAAGAACAGAGTATCCACGTTTGCTTTTGCTCAACACAGTACCTCCAGTGCCTCCAGTGCCTCCAAGTCAGAATCTTAGTGGGCAACTAAAGTCCACACAACAGGGCACTACCCAGATCCTCCAGCCAGGACTCCCTTTCAGAATCAAGGCTCTCCTCCCAACTCCCAGGAGTACTGGCTGCTGACTGTTCACAACTGCACCACTTAAGGTTGCATCACTGTTCTGGCCAACAAAGGACAGCAAAGGCCCTTGCCTCAAACTCAGCACAACTCTGAAGGGCCATCCTAGTTCCAGAGCCCACAGCAAGATAGGTTCACATCTCTACTATAACTGCATCACAATTCACCTGCCCTTTTCCGATCCTCACTCTCTCCAGTCCCCCACAGGCATTGATCCTGAGTGTGCTCACCAGCAGACCTCCTGCAAACAAACCTCAGACACTGTTTCCCAGCAACTCACCCTAAGACATCACCCAGCAAGTGCTGGTAGAATGAATGAATGATTTTGCCACTAGACCCATGCATACCTTCTTTCAAAAGAAAATGCACATACTTACAGTATAGCCAACAGTTAAAGTGATAATAAAAATGTGAGTATACTTTAAAAATACAATCAAACTATTTCAATTCACTATTTTGTTATCAAACAAAAATAACTACTACCTGAATAATTTAATATCATGTCCTTCACTTTGATACCAGAAACCAATTAAAAGGCTGGTTTAGTTCTATAGGAATCTCAAGAAAATTATTTTTATTTTTATGGAGAAAATAATGTATGGTTAAAACAGATGTCTTAAACCAGTCCATTTCTTTTAAACTTACACACCTGATTACTTTTTTCATAAGAACAGAACTAATATTTATTTACAGACAAAAACCATTTAATACAAGAAATAAAAAACTCAGTTTCTTTAAGACAAGTTAATATTTTACTTTTAAATTAAAAGAGCAGCTTATAAATTCTTTAGTATATTCTACTTTTATTATTTTATAAAGTGATGAAAAATTGATATGTAAGAAAATTTTATTATAAAGATAAAGAATAAGAAATACTGAAAATGGAGGCTTGAGAAATACATTCAAGCTTCTTTTCCTTCACATGAAGAAAAGAGAGAGAGAGAGAGAGAGAGAGAGAGTTCCCCTGGGGATATTTAGTCTTAAAGTGCATCACTTAAAGAGCTTGATTCAAAAATTACAGTTTTTCTACTTCAAAAATCAGTATTTATCTCAGACCACAAGCTGGAATCTTAATTGTTTTGGTGGGAAGCTCTTCAATTTTAATGGACGTAAAAAGAAAATTTACTCTGTTCACCAGAAACTAGAATTATGTTCTCAAATATATCCTCCTATCACCTATCCCTCAGCTAGCCTTCTGAGACTTAATTCTCTCCCTGACCTAAGATGTTTTGAATGTCTTGCACAATTATTGCTTTACTGGCACTTTGATGACTCATAATTATTTTTAGGATCAAAATTCTAACGCAACCAACCTCCCGTTTTCCAGTATTCCCTAGTATAACTGAGACATACACACCTATCGCTGACAATTAACTTAACTTGCTTTATCTACAAACACTATACAAACAAAGTTTACTGAAGGTCAGAATATATATTGTGAGGAGCTACTGAATCCCATATGCAGGACTTGAAACAATAGTTTATTTCTGCCAATAACAGCAAGAGGCAACATTTGCAACTTAGATTGTGCTGTCCTCCCTTGTACCTCCCTTTGTATATGCAAAAGGAAACAGCTCACTCTTGGCATAAGCAAATAAATAAACCATTTTCTTAAAAAGTGACGGTCTCACTGAATTCTACCTTTCAACAGAATTTAAATATTTTGTTCAGTGTTATTACTTAAAGCACTGAAACACTTTGATATCACCCTTGATTACTCCCATTTTCTGTCTCAGTAATGTCAAAATCTCAATAGTCTAATTTAAAGTAAACAAACACACCAACAAGCAAAAAAATAAAAACTCTCTCTTTACAAACAGAAGGAAAGTAATTCCAGGAGAAAACAATTCTACCCAGATATAAGAGAGGATACAGAAAGTGTTAGGATGTTTAATTATCACAATTTGGAAGCAAGAAGAAGCAACAGAGAAAAGCAAGTAGACAGTAAACAAGATAGTATTGCTAAACACAAACTCAGTAGATAGGAAAAACGATAAAAACAATGATCATTTTAATGATTCATCTCTGCTTTCCAAACTCTTCTCCAATCCTACTATTAAGATAAAGTATAAAGACATATTAAGGTGGCCCTGGCCCTTGTACACAGAATAGGCACTCAGGAGGAGAAACTGAGATTCCAACACTGGCTAAACCAAATTCATCAATGTCATTACTCCTTTAGGTAAGCAGTGACAATAAGGATTGTATCTACCTGTCAAGCCAGTCCAAAATCTCACTCTTTAGATATAATAATAGTTAGAATGTAGCCTCCCTCTGGTGGTGGATTTAATCACATTTGACTATACACTGACTAGAGCTAGATCTTAACGTTAATATAATTTTTTAGAATAGTTTGATTATGGAGATTTACGGTAAAGGGAGGCCACAGAAACTGCTTTTGGGAATAGCAACTAGAACACAAGAACAAATGGTTTGTACCTCCTTTTACTATTCAGTACTATATATAGTTGCACTCAGAAATACAGTAGAGGAAAGCAATTTTAAGAGTCAGAGTACAAGCAAGCTCAAAGCAATGGTTAAGATTGTGAATGCTCTCCAAATATTTTGGCACTTTAAAACTTATGTACACAATAGAGTTTTCCTCTCTCCAGAGAACATCATTGCACAAAACCAAAAAAGACCACATAATTCAGCTGCAGCCACTGGGAATTACCAAATTACATAAAATTAATGGGACATGGCTCTTAGCAATGAATAAATTTATAATTAAATATTGAGTACCTTATGTTTTTTATTCTAGCGGGTGAACTGCTAGGGTAATCAATTCAATCAGGTCTATTAGAGAGAGGGTCATTAAATGTCTGATTTACTTTTATTCCCCTTCTCATACAGGTTCCTTTCTGTGTTGGTCTTTGAACTTAAATCTGGAATGATTGAAATTCAAATATGCAAACAGGATAAAAAATTTTTTAAAAAGTAGGATTTGGATAAGCCAAAGACGAAAAACAGATAAAAATAAACATCAAAAATATTAAAATGTTTCTGACTACATCAAATATTTTCAATTTATTTAAAAATGCAAAATTTTATAATATTCGACCATTTTTTTAAGTTACAAAAACAAAAACCTAAAGATGGAATTTATGTGGTTCAACCTTAGAAAAATACAAACTAACATGGATAGTTGTCCTAGGTCCAAGCAACCCACATCCAAACCTTCAGAGGCAACAGGAAGCCACACAGGAACATAAGCAGGCTTCTTGCTACACGGGTACGGTGGGCAGAAACAAGGGATGGCCTCGGCTTGTCTTCTGGTCATTCGGCAAGTCTGCATTCCTATGAAAAGTTACTTCATCTATAAACTGGCAATATCAATCATTCTTTTAGCTACCTCATAGTTTTGGCAGGAAAACCACCTAAGATGGTAAGGGAAAGGTCCCTGTAAATGTTAGAACACGATACAAATGAAAGGTAACAGTGATATTAGAGGCGGTATCAATGCTGTTGTCTCTAACAGAGAACAAGTGTCCAACAAATACTTGATGAAACAAGGAACATTTTTAAATAATTTTTTAAAACCTAACACCCAATCACCAAATTATTTCCATAGGTAACATTATGTTAACATTATATTCTGAAATGTTCTATAGTCTATAATAATTGACAGTATTAGTCCAGCGCTTGTTGTTTGCCAGGTTGCCAGGCCCTGTTCTAAAGACTTTACAAAAACTAACCTGAGAAAAATTCCCTGAAGTGGACTCTACTATCAGAACCTACTTCATCTGTAAATCTTTACTTACAGATAAAGACAATTACCTAACTCGCAATACAGAGCTAAATAATTTATCAAAACTCACAGTCGATAAGTGGAGGATTCATTTCAGTCTTTAAAATATCTGTCTGGCAGCCATGCTTTTAAACTAAAACAAATTCATTAACACATATCCTCAGTAACAAACTGGTAAGTGTGTGTTTCTGTATAAACATTACAAGTATATGACCAAAATAGTATATTCAGATTAAATCAATTCAGAAGCATTGTTAATTGTGCTACATAATCACAGTTCTTTTATATTCAGGAGCTAATTCAAAGTCGTGGTATCTATTACATGGTCTCCTTGTTCCATTCTCCTGTCTTCAAAATACTTCATTCTCCATATACCAGGTTTACTCATAATTGCATATCTTAAGTATAATAGTTTTGTTTAGATATTAAAATACACATGTGTAATTTTTGAACATAAAATCATAGTAGAAACTAGATTAACATAAATGTTGAGTCATTAGTTCATTCAGTTTATTTACTACTGACTGCAATAAACATTATATTAGGTACTGAATGTAGAGAGACTAGCAATTAAACACATAACCTTAAGTATTTTTAAAATTAATTAATTCAAAAAAATACTTATGCAAGATATCCTGGAAATTACACTTTTTAAAAGCCACTTATTTTCAATTGAAAACTAATAATATGCTTACTAGTTGAATAAAAAAGTTCTGAAGAGAAGGAGGAAGAGTCAAATCCGGGAAGACAAGTGCCAGCCAGAGAACAGAAAAGAAGTTAACTCCATGTGTTTGAGATTGTTCAGTAAGAAAAATGTAAGTTTAATAAAAAATAGTAAAACTGGATTCTCCACCTATTTCTTACATCAAGGATTTATATGCCTTCCAGGTTGTGTGTATCATATTCAGAATTAAATTATGGAATCTGCGTCCCTGATCCCTTGAACAAGGACTCCTGGTGCCACTGAATCTCTAGTCTAGTAGCCACTGACACAGTGACACCGGGTGCAGCGGACAACTCCTGGGTTAAAGTGAGCAGGAAGGTTGATGGTGAGCACTGGCAGTGCCTCTAGACCCAGGGTGGTTCAAAAATTTAGAAAACATTTAAAGTAAAACTATTTTCTCTTATCCCCACCTTCGCAACTAAAGTACAGCTTTGAAGAATCTTGTTTCTTTCCTTCTTCTCATCTTCCTAAAACTACCCAGCTCCCACCCCTGTCAGTCTTTCCGGCAGCTGCCTGGCTCCCTCATACCAAACACATGCACATGCATGTGTATGCACCCTCATGGACACAGCACATGCTCTTATTCACAAACCTCAGGATATAGAAAACATTATCCCCCCTGAAGCACCTATATAAGCTCTACCCTGGGAAATAGCACCCTGAATTATGTAACAAACAGGGCTGTGAAAATAAGTATATGGTTAATATTTCTTGACCAAGGGTTAAACATCCTGAATCAAATCCCAGTTTTTTCCTTCATGCCTGTGTGGTCCTAAGTGGTTATTTAATCTTTCCAACCCTCGCTTTTCTTGTTCACTGAATCTTGGATGAAGAAATGGCTAATACGCTTTCCAGTTCAAAACTCTTAATTCTTGAAGGAATAAAAGTGAATTCAAATGGAGACAGAACAGTTTTGATTTATAGATAAGGTTTTGATGTATTTTTTAATAGGATCAAAAATGTTCTATCTCATGACAGCGGATGGTTGGATCATTAAGTCTCTCACTGAGTAATACGTAGGCTTCCCTCTGCGAAAGGCAACATTACCCTCTCCAAAAATTGGTAACATTCAACACACTAGAGGAATACGTCAGTCACCCTGCCTTTAAACTACAGTGACGTGCCCGCAGAACATATTTCAGTCAACGAGGGGAGGGATCACACAGAGGACAGTAGATCGCCTAAGAGTTCCAGTTACCCAGTGATAGTACAAAGCATTACTCACGTGATTGTGAGACGCTGGTACAGACAAACCTACTATGCCACAGTCATATAAAAGTGTAACACAAACAATTATGCCCAGTACATAATACTTAATAATGTTTCTGGTTTAAGTATCTACTAATGAATACTTTTTATTGTTATTTTAGACTGTGCTCTTTCTACTTATAAAAAAAAAAGTTTGCTGTCAAACAGTAAGCCATGTTATTACATTGGCAGCAGCCTCATACGTCTCCTGTTTACCGTGTCTCTTGATTGCATCATTTTCTCAATTTAATCTCATATTGTTTTGTGCAGTGACATACTATATAGGTGTATAGCCTAGGAACAATAGGCTGACGTTTTCACAAGGAAACAGCCTAACAACACATTTCTCAGAATTCCCATCATTAAGCATGCATGACTGTACCTGACTTTTAGTTGTGTTGTGTTATTTTAAAACACGCTTCCTACACAAGTTTATTTCTTAAAATGTGTTTTGTAAGAAAGTCACACCAGGACCAACTTCCAATAATATCCATATCTTTATTCACTACCAGACAATGTCTACTCTCCAACACACAAAAGTCAGAGTCTATACACTTTTACAGATTCCTCTATTTTTTGCCTAATAATTTTTGTAATGTTAATGAAAGAAGAGTAAAACTGGGGGCAGGGGGGTGCTTTATAATTAACCTCTTCAACCTGTAAGTTGAACAAACCGAAAACAGCCTACAAAGAAGTCACCGCATGGAGCGCTGAGAGCACATTCTACTGAGAGCACATGCATGCTAATTTTAATTAAATCCCTGAAACAAGAGGAAGTGAGAAATAATGTCCTCATCATCGTGCTAATGAGGACTGGCTAACAGCACAATTAACGAGCGTGCTGTCCCTAGGCAGACAGAGAGAAGCTAACAGCTCACATACAGGGGGACACACTAAAGCTACACAGGAAAACAACACAGAATAGATCTAATTATTTGATGTGACACACACATTCTATATTTTAAGAATTTAAAATAATTTAGTAGCAGTTTCTTGAAGTTGTACCATAACATGGTCCAGTTTAGTTAAGTATGGAATCAGTTAGCATGGGATTTCAAGTCAAACTGGCACCAAATCAGAGCTCTCTATTCTGCACCTGTAAATGTTTAAAGATGGCAATGCATGGTTCAGTTTAAAAAAAAAATGGCTTTAAAGGAAACTATTTAAAATTATTTCCAAGCTATGTCATAATTGTATATACACATCCCTGACAAAAAAGAAAAGGGTAAAAAATTGACCCTACCTATGATTTTGGACTATCATAACCATCAGTCTGCATATATTTCAAAGGAATCTTGTGAAATTTAATGAGATCGGTAAGTAGTTTCTCCGTACTTTCTTGAATGGATTTTTTAAATGGCTTCCCATCAACTCTTTAAAAAAATAAAAGGAGATGTAATCTGATTACAGAAAGAGAAGGCTCACAATGTAAAGGACACTTTCCAACCGTGAACCCCACACACCCCCAGTCTCACTGTCCAGCTGCACTTTCTTGCCTCATGTTTAACTCTCATCTTCTCCCACACAGACCAGTTTCTCGTCACTGTTGGCTCAGTCTTAGTGGCACTGTCTTACCTGAAATATCCTTGAATAGAACACCTAGGACTGCTTTCTAATTGTTCACCTCTTTATCATGAACGGTGATGAGAATTACTTTCAGCCACTACACTTTTGCCACCATTTTATTTAATTCACTTCACTACCACATCCTGTAGGGTGTTTGAAAAAAAAAGGTCTTGAATTTACCTCTAATCCTCCAAAATCACTGCCACTACCCTAGTTGAGGCTGTCGTCAACCATCTCCTGAAGCACTTCAACCGCTTCTATCCTTTACTCCTCTACGTACCCAGGTTATCTCTCTAATACTTATCTTCCCAAAACACTATTCAGTATGTGTTTTTCAGTAAAGCCTATTATCAGTTGCCATCTATTTTCTACTACAGTGTCTTGCTAAGTGGACTTATCCCAAGGGGGGACAAAGCTCACGGCCAACTACGTTTGAGATAGGCTTGCTATATATCCCTCTTGGAAGTTCACCATGTACATTAACATATTAAGATATCTTTAGTTCTGAAGTGCAAAAAATCAGTTTACCTTTCTTTAATCTAACATATCCTGTATTTACTTGATCAAAGGACTCTTTCTTTCTCCAAAATATGATATAATGGTGCAGTTTTGGAAATGATATTTTCATGTATCAATTCCAAACACTCCTCTGTCTTTCAATTCCCTTTTTCATCCTTGTAAACTCGTGGTTACCTGTTTCTCATTACTTTCTTTCACCTCTGATGTAGTAGATAAACTGTAGGCACATTATACTCAACTCTTTCCCAACCCAGTTGCTCACGCTGTCTCTCTGACCATCTCTGCCTCCTCTGTCTTCACAATTAGACCCAGCTTAGTCTTCAAAGCCCAGTACATGTCATACCTCACCCATGAAATCTTCCCTCAAATCTTTCCCAGTCACGGCATCCTATACTTGGCCTCTTATCCTTCCCAATTAGAGAACAATCTCCTTAAACGCAGTACCTATGTTTTATGTCAGAATCAGTGTTTTCTTCACTTTCAGCAAATGTGCATGTAGTAGGAACTGAATGAGTTAGCATGAAGGGCCATATTATTATCTGACACAAAGGAATACCCAATTAGAGAGAAATATCAATTGCAATCCATACACGAGAATACTGGTATATTTTTTGAAAAGGAAGAAGCCAGTGAGATGCTACTTTTTATTCTGATCCTTTTCAGCCAGTGAAGTCATAGCAAGTGTGGCCATTCAAAATAATGTGAAAACAAGGCTTTAGGCTACTTTTTTATACAAGAGAGTAAAAAGGCACATCCAAGACCACTAGAAGGATTTTCAAAGGGAAGAAGCAAGACATCTATTTTCTAGTCAAAATATTCAAATCTTAACTAATTAGCAATAAATTACAAGTCATTTAGGTTATTTAGAGTTAAAATGCTTTTTTAAGTCTTAACATAAGCAAAAATACCTTTATATATCGCTCTAAATGTAAAACTGAAAGTTAAATCGGTGTAGACACGATAATTGTGTGTGTGTGAAACATATGTGGCCATTTTGAGGCCTCCTGCTATGTTAGTAGAATTAAGGAGCCTTGTCACTTGTGACATAAATACGTTTAGTTAAACTGTGGTGCAAATGAGGTAAAAGTGAAAAGGGTAACTCCTCCTAAGCAGATTAGTTTAACCCTGAATTGGCTTCCTTCTCTGGTAACCCTCACCCTGGTCTTCCAGCTGCCCCACAAAATGGAAATGAGAAAAATTCCCTAACCTTACCAGGAAACCAACATATACAAAATAAGCACAACATATGTACTTCCTTTAGAGCAAAAAATAACCAGTTTGCATTCAAATGCAAATCTCACACAAGCTCACAACTTTGGCTACAATAAAGTACTCCCTATCAAAAGGTCAATTTGTGGAAAACTGGACATCAAATACTTTTTAAAAGCCTATTTGTAAGGAGATATGGTAATGTTCTACTTATGTGCTAGAAAAGAGGTATGGGCTTAACACATGTCTGCCTCCTTGCCATCACTGGAGACCTTTCCTCACCAACACCTTCTATATCACATTACAATATTCTGTCTTTTCTACTAAACACAGTATGAGCATCATTTCTGTAATGATCATGAGCAAATAATTTAAAAAATTTAAGCAAGCCAACCTAATATGATTACCCCATATTTAATATGAAAACATTCAGTTTGTGACTTATTTTGTATTACAATATGTTTATGGTACAAAACTAGAAACCATACCAGGTATTTCAACAAAAGGACTTTAATATAACAAATGACCACAGTTGTTGGAGGGCTAAAAGAACAAAACAACAACACTGAACCAACAGAAAAAAAACAGTAGCAATAAACTAATCAATGATTATCAAGTGCTACTATATATATATGCCACTTGACTGGACATTGCCCCAAGGACAAGGAATCATTTCTTGCCTTATAGAAGCTCACTCTAAAATGAGAGCAAAACACACACACACATACACACACAAAGAGCTGACTAATACAAGCACTGTCGCAAGATAATATATGATTAATTGTTCCTGAATGGTATTGCAAAGGAGCATAAAAAGAGCTAATACTAGAAATTAGAAGACCAAAGTTCTAGTCTACCCACTGTTTCACTGGCAAGTCTGTGAACATCTTTTGGCTCTTCCAAAGATGTAAAACTGAAGATTTTGGAGTGTCCAACCTTTTGGCGTCTCTGGGTCACACTGGAAGAAGAGTTGTCTTGGGCCAGATGTTAAGCACACAAACATTAATGAAAACTGATGAGCAAAGAAAAGGTTTTAAGCAAATTTACGATTGTGTGTTGGACCACATTCATAACCATCCTGGGCCACATGCGGCCCGTGGGCCGCAGGTTGGGAACTCCTGGTAGATGACTGATAAGTCTCCTTCTATCCCTAACATCCTATGACACTTTACAGTTCAGTCACAGGAGAAGTCACAGGAGATGTCACAGGAAGGCAGGAGGTAGAACAAGATAAAAAGAACTAGAATTTTAGAACCAGAGGTGAGAATGCATTCATTTTCTACATTACAATTTTTCTTGCATTATTGTGATTAGAAAGAGATGACACATTTAAGGCACACAAAACAGGAGAATGGCAATTACAGAATTAAAAGGAAACCATTGTTCTTCAGAGAAAGTCTGCTACATCACAAAATATAATTGAATTCCCAGTCTTCAAAAGTTTAAATGTATATATTCATCACTGCTTTTAGTAAATAGTAAACATCTTATCAAATCGCACTGTATACCACCTCTTCTGGGGATGGGTTTATCATCACCACTGACACTGACTGATGGGCTTATAAATTCAATACAATTAATGTTGTTGGTCTAACAGAGGTATGTGTTGGGTTGCCTTTTGGTATGTCCAAGTATTATTATCCATCCTTTTTTCCAAAAGCAGTAAAAGATGTAGATCTGGATTCCAATGGCTACATAATGACAAAATTGTCAAACTCCTAGTTAATGCAATTCTATTTTCTTCTGTCTGTCCCTCATTGGTAGATACTTTTTATAATTCGAGTATGAACTGAAATAGCCTAAAGACATCTGTCAGAGATTCCTAAGTGTTCAGCAACACTTATCAAGAAAAAAATAAATTATTGCTTTTTGGAACTTTAATATATTTTAAAAGACTGCAGGCATTACTACAGAGGTGATTTCAATTTCCTCTTTGATAGACACTGTGTCTACCTTTGATATAACTTCAATAAACTATTAGCAAAATTAAGACAAATTTAGCTTTACCTTTTAATTTTGTCACATAATATTAAATATTCTTAAAATATGTCTTTGCTATTATCATCACACTTAAAGCATTCAATAAAAAGCATGAAACAAGATTGCTAGAAATTTTTCATCTACTACAAAAGGAAAGATGAGTGTTCTTTTCTCAATTTCATTCATTCTTCAGTGAAATACTAAAATTAAACACAGAAATGAGTAAGCAAAGAAGTTGGGAAAACAAATTTACTGTTTCTCAATGCTATTTTATGAAAGGGCAATATGTAAACATTCTAATTTCTTGAAATATTCACTTTAGTTATCAGAACTGAACAGAGAATGTGCAGCAGACATTACCTTTTAACTTCACTTTATACAAACTTTTAAAATATTCACATCCATTTAAATTAATACTTACATCATCAACTTTCTCTCTTTAGTTGTACGCTGTATTAGCAAACACTGTTTCAATACAACAAATTACTACAAAGAAATGTAAGTTTAATATATTTATATTACATCACATTTTGAAGAGTGTCTCTCAATATATTTACAGCATAACACAAAATAAAAACAAACTAATTTTCTGGTTAATTTTCCATAAATTATATAACAAATTTACTGTTTCTTGATGCTAAAGGACAACTGAATAGCCTTTTAACATTTGATTTTGGATGACTATAGACTGTTATACTTGCTGAATTTGCTATAAGGTAACAAGGTAGTAATTTATTGAAAGTATTTAATACAATGATTACCTCTGCAATACTTTATGGTTTCAATTTAAAAAAAAAAAAGAATTTGAGAGGCAATGAGATTTCTAATATAAATTAGGTCAAGAAATAGTCACCTAAATAAATTAAACACCTTGGTCAAGGTCACACAGTTAGTATATAGTGAAAGGGCCTAATATTTAGAGTAAGGCAGGCTTGGATACTAATCCACACTCTACCACTTATTGTAATAGGTTATACATGTTACTGTATCTTCATGGACTTAGTTTTGGCATCTCTAAAAAGTACATATTAATAAGCATTTCGAATGTCACCATGATGATTAAACTGAATACAGTAGTGTCATGGTACATAAAAGGATAGTAAACATATGTAAAGTTCTATTGTTATTAAAGAAACAGCTACATACAACCAAGTTTCTTGTCTTATTGTCTAAAGCTCACCAGGATTATACTCTGTTTAACTTACTAATGGCTTAAAATTTTAAATATATATTTTTCCATACACTTTTAAAATTCATTTTAATTGTGCATGATCTTATAAATTCAAAAACATACCTTTTGTCATCTATATATTAAATGAACATAATTAGCTAATTTGAAGTGACTTTAACAAAGCTTTTCCATTCTATCCATTAGCCTCTGCTTTTTTTCCTAAGTGAAGTAATATTTTTTCCAACTCCAAAATTCTTAATAGGGTTAATGAGTTAGTGTAATTCTCTCTGTAAATACAATGGGCATCTAACGTTTACATTATGGAGAAAGTTTTTTAAGTCAAGTAAAATGTCTCAACTGTGATTACCAAGTGGTCTTTTTCTTGAACAATTACTTCAATATAACAATTAAAAGGAAAAAAAAGTTTCTTCCTATTTTCATATAAAATATCTTTACATTCTATAAGAATGCTTTCCATTTTATAACAGAAACTGTACTTCTATTTAACCCAAAAATTGACATATTACTTATTTTAACTCTTTATTATATATTAATATTAACTTATGAGAAATAACTAGCAATAATTTTCTTAGTCCTCAAATTATCTCATAAAGTCATGTTTTTATGGAGACAAATGTGGAATGGTGAAAAGAAAATCATAGAAAGTCCTTTACAGCTTCATTTATCAAAGAAAAAGAATACATTACAATGTATATATGTATATACATATATATACACACATATATATATTTTTTCAATTTCTTACTGTGTTCTCCTTAACATAAATTTATTCTATTATAGATGGCAACAATAGATGAAGGGCTTTACACATTTTAACTCATGTTTTGCTATCTACAAAACTCAATTCCAGGGATTTTTTACCATGTGAAATTATGACTAACAAACAGCATTCCTAGTTGCCAAAAGTAAATGGAAACATCAACATAAATTACACAGGACAAAAGTTAAGATAGATCCAACACTGACTATTCCTTTGGAATAAAGTCCACTGACATTTCATCGTTTAGAATGACAGACCATTTGTTAAATGGCCCATAATTGCTGACCATGGTCATCCATGGGGATTCTCTAATTCTCTTCCTGAATAATATAAAACAAAAATATTGCAGCCATTAAAAGCAATGTGAAAGCCCCAGATGAATCAAAGGCGTACAGTAACAACTGCCATTTCAATGAAAGTATAGTCTAACACCATCTTTCTTTCCTTTGTCAAGAGGTTCAAAAATAAAATGTACATTGACTTTGCCAGCTGGAAGAAACTTTCGCCATTCCGAAAAGCAAAAAGCAAAATAGGATCACAATCTCTGCCACTCAGCGGACATTCACACAAGTACCAGGGCACTGTCTGCGGAGGTTAGGAGAATCACAGGACAGTCGTAAACCAAGACCCTACCCGTGACCAGATTTGCCTGCAAGAAAGGTTCTCCTTTCGGAAGGTTCGCATCCTGTGGGAGGGGTACATAGTCCCAATTTCTCATTGCTGAAACTGTGATTTTAAGACAAAATAAATCCTGAGGAATAAAGATGATTATCTCCAGTCCCAGAAAGGAAACTGCCTACATGCACAATGACAATCAGTAATATGCAGTAGAATCCAAAATTAAACTTCAAAGCCCATGTCATTCGCAAAAATGACCATATCAGTGTCCTGCCATTTTAAACTTATCAGTACACTGCCATTTTAAACTTATTTTCCACCTTAGTCTGAAAAGAATTAAGGCAAATATGAATTATTTCTTGGTTTCTCTGTAACATGACAGAGAAGTCTATTTAGACAAAGTCTAAATAGAGACTTTGGTTGGCTTGTAAATATAGTGGAGAATTACTAAATGATATAAAAATCTGCTTAATTAAATGCAATTATTTCTTACCTCTTTTCTGATTTATGTGATTTATTTTCTCAATCAGTGATTACTCAACAATGAAAACTTAAAACATACCACTATAAAACAAATGAGAAAAAAAGTCTGGTGCAAATCCCTCTATTCATATTATTTTTTTGTATATTATATTGATTATGCTATTACCGTTGCCTCATTTTTTTTCTCCCCTTTATCTCCTCCACTCATATTTTTAACTCGATGGTAATGGTTTTCACTACATTCATATCAATAATAATAACAAAATAAAATAAAATAAGTGCTGCATGGAATTTCAGAGTTCCAAGACCCTCTGAAGACTCTATATTGGCTCCATATAAGTCCACATATAACTCTGTTTTTAATGGATACCTGAAAGTACTAAGCAAATTGTTGTTATTATCAACTTATTCTTTATACATTTGCAACCTGGCTCAGAGACTCAACTCCTATGTCATTTTTTCCCTACCTTGAAGCACTTCTTAAAGATATATCTGTCTTGCCCTGGTCAGCTCAGTTGGTTAGAGCACCATCCAATACACCAAAATTGCAGGTTCAATCCCTGGTCAGAGCACATACAAGAAGTAACCAAAGAATGCATAAGTAAGTGAAACAACAAATAAAAGTTTCTCTCTCTCTCCTTCTATTTCGTCTCTCACTCTCAAATCATTTTTTTTTAAAAGATACATCTATCTTGTTTGGCAGACAGTGATTCTCACTTCAGTCTGCCTCTGTCGTCAAGCCCACACTTAGTATCTGTGTGAGGTGACACAGCAGAGGGGCTAGGTTATCACCTGCAGCTGGTTCCAGGAGGCATGTGCCCCCACGCAGAGGGAAAAGGGCTCTGAGACACCTGACAGAGAGGGCCGCCCCTCTGAGGCACTGGGAAGCCAACCCTGATTAAGCAAGCCAAGTCCAAGAGTGAATTCTAATTTCTCCTGCCCCATCTCCACTTTTCCCTTAATACGATGGCCTGGGCTTGCTCTGATCAATTCTGAAATAAAATTTTTCAGAAACTTCTACTGTTCTGTTATATATTATGTGTAAGTACTAAGTGTTGTTTTACCAAAACCCATCTTTCTTTCCCATCCCTGCTTTAATTAAACCTGGGGAAAATGTTTATCAGTTTAGAGCAAAGACACATTTTAATCTGCCAGGGTACTTATTTGGTCAAACTCAATCGTCAAATGTACTTTTCTAGGATTTCTGGTCCCGTATCAAGTTTTGATTAGAAACAACAACAAAGTTTCACGCATGTAAATAACAGACAAAAGCACATACTGAGACTGATCATGAAAAGATTTTACCTTATGTTTCTTTAATGAAGTTATTCATGTTAAAATGATTATCCCAAATGGCGCAGCTTCTATAACCAACAACCACTAAATATAAGATCCCTGCTATATTAATTTTAGCATACAAAATTATATATGTGAGAAGCAGATGGTCAATGTACACTTGGCACCATTCTACCATCTGCTCTTTGTATAGCTAGTCAAGTTCAGAAAGTTACTTAAAGAAAGACAATTACACTGTTGAAGCCAAAAGTAGCCCTCTTCCTTGAGATCTCCCATCATTGGAAATACACACATCAAGTACCTTCAAGGGTAACAATTTATCTATGATATACAAATCTGTTTTAATTTCACTTTATTAAATAAAATCTAAATTTAAAAAACATTCATTTCTATAGTACCCCACAGATATTTTCTTAAGAAAACAAATGAGTGACAGTTTATAAAAATCTATACAGTAGGTCCTTGAATAATGTGGTTTCATTCAATGTCTTTTCCTTATAACATGGAGGAGCGGAAAAAAAAAAAAGATTCCTGGCTGAGGCCACTGTCTGGAGTCTGCACATTCTCCCCATGTCCATGTGGGTTTTCTCCAGGGACTCTGGTTTCCTCTCACATCCAAAAGACATGCATGTGCCAGTGGCATGTCTGCACTGTCCCAGGCTAATGAGCATGGGTATTTAGTGCCCTGAGATGAAAGGGCATCCTGTCTTGCGCAGGTCCAGCCTTGTGCCCTGATCTCTGGCCACCCACAATTCTGTAATGAAATAGTCAGGTTGAAAAATAATAATCTTACTTGTTCTTATTCATCTTTGTCACTGTATGTATAGCTCACATTTATTTCAATTTTTAATATTAGTTACAAGTGTTCAGGGTCTTTATTTAGAAGTCTGGTGATTTTTTTTGCTACCAGAAATCTGCCGTAGGAACTGAACTCTTGCTTGTATCAATCACCTGACGGTAAAATTGGTTTTGTTATATGAGGCTTCACATAAGGTCACAGTTTCCAAGAACCCATTGATGTTAAGTGAGGTCTTAGTGTAAAAGGAAGGAAGGAAGGGAGGAAGGGAGTGAGAAAGGGAGCAAGGGAGGGAGGGGAGAACAGGTTACATATACCACAGAAGGATATGTAACAAGAAAAACACTCTTCCTGAGTTTATCATTTGATACTAGAGATCATAAAGTAAGTTCATGAATGAAAATTTTCCCAGCATCCTGGCTTCATATCCAACTGGAGCACAAAAAAAATGGTTATATTTTGCATCACCATATAACCCCTATTTTTTACAGCTATTGTACTCAAAGCACAAAAATGAAGTGTATGGTATTTACCAGACCTCATCTATGTAAGACCAACTGGATCTTACCCTTTATTTTAAAATCGTGTATTTCCATCTGAATGCAATAATTATTATGAACATGTACAAAGACATGATACAAATTACCTACTTTTATAAAATTGTTATATATATGTATTATAATTCATAAAATTAGCAGTTATAAATTAACTAGATGTTTTGTTAGGTACGTAAATATGCTAGATAATAACAGCACACTTTTCTGCAGTGCCTGTGTACGTCAGGCATAGTTCCAGTGGCTTTATAACTATGAGCTCTTCAATCCTCAAAACAGCCTATGTAATTTGCAGGGCCCAATGCAAAATAAAAATGAGGGATCCTGTGCTAAAATTGCAGGAGAAAACTGTTTTCCTTTTCCATAGGATCTGTCTCTCTAGGCTATCATGAGATATCTGCAGGGTGAAAGCAGGATCTTCACAGGGGCCTAGGCCTCTCCTGTCCCTGCCACTGAGCACAGATACCACTGGCTAATCCGATTCCCTAGTCCCCAAGCCCAGGCTTTACCGGATGCAAAGGGAGGCAGAGGAGGCAGGAGAAGGAGCAGAACAGATCCCTTCCAGAGAAGTGACAGGTAGGAGCAGGTGGGACCAAATGTAAGCCAAGGCTTCAAGCCATCAGTACATGCCTCACTGTGCCATCTGACTTCATTACAAAACATAAATCCAAAGTAAAATTTGTGAAAAATGTCAAGATGTAACCACAGAACAGTAAACACCAAGCACAGGGCCACATTCTTGAGTGACAGACCATGGGCAATGAAGCTGCCCTGGTCCAACAGTGGCCCAACACTATTATTATACATATTTTTCCAGATGAGGAATGTGAAGCACAGGGAAGATAATTAACTTCCCCCTAAAGTGACTCAGCACGTAAGTGGCAGAGTCAGGATTCAAACTCAGATACAATTCCAATGAAATCCTGTCTCTAGGGTCTTTATCCCTTACACTACACTAAATGAACACTTAAAGAAATACATTTTTAGTCTCTAATAATCTCTCTAGTCTACTCTTTCTAAATGATTATATTTAGTCTATATCTGGAAGTCACATTTACAATCAGTAGTTATAAAATCATATAAAATACTGAAAAAACTTCTAAACCTTATTCATCTATGCAAATGAGACCCAGATATACAAAGGTGACTATCTGTTGATTTCATTGCCAGAAAAGAAGGGGAGGAGGACTATATTATATGCATTAGCAGTATACACATGCCTTATATATCGATACCTGTATTTCAAGGATTTGGTAAGCCATATTAATGTCATATTTACATAAATACCTGGGTCCTAAAACAGCATGCTAAGTTTGACTTTAAAGTTTTCAGAAACATGGGAATAACTGTCAGTGCTTAAACCCCAAGCAATCATATGGCATCTCTCAACTTTCACATCTCTTCTCCATATATCTTTCTTCCTTCCTGGAGATTATCTCCTATGACCGTGGTAACAACATCCCATCTAGTTATAAAAAGAATTTTCTCTTAAATTTTTCCATCCCTTATACCAGTAAAAAAAGCAAAAAAAAAAAACCACCAGTGTCTCAATATGTTCATTCATCAGTTCAGTGAATATTTATTGAACAAACCTGATTTCCTTGGTAGACTTTAAATTGCATGTGTGCAGATTATCTGATTAAACTAACACCATAACTGATAGATTATACTGACAGATTATGATAATATTATGATTTAAAGAAGAGCTCTAACACTTAATCCTCCACCCCACACTAACAATATTCTGGGCTTTCCAATGAATAAATTTGACTAGTATCGTATCAGTGTGTATATGTAAAAGGAAGAGGGGAAAAGATAGTACCTCTCTCTTACGATCCACCTTAGAAAAAGAGAAATCAAGTCCATTTTTCTTGGTGGGGATATGGCAAAGATCATAGCCTAGAAAATTATAAAGTACAGACAGTCACTTTATGGCTAGAGTCATCCTTCACCCCTCCCACCTCCAATTAGTAATCATTCAAATTCTATAGCAACAGGCATTTTAGAGGTATGTCATACCCATGCCAGTTAGATAAAAAATTATTCTGTTTTTCAAGATATGTATCCAAACTGACCTACTCGGTATGACTCAATCTCTTCCAACGCCCAGTAGCGTTTGCTCTTCCAGTTATAGTTTAATAATTTGTATTCCCAGGGGTATCCAACCTTTTGGCGTTTCTGGGCCGCACTGGAAAAAGAGTCGTGTTGGGTCACACATTAAATACATTGCGACACATAATCACACACCAAAAAAATCCCATAATGTTTTAAGTAAATTTATGATTTTGTGTTAGGCCACATTCACAGCCATCCTGGGTTGCAGGCTGGATGCCCCATAAGGTAACAGTTTACATATATCCCTAAAGCACTAAAATTTGAGGTCAAGGGCTGGTCTCCATCATCTCTGCATTCAGCAAAAGAACTTAGCACATACTAAACACTTAATGAATAACAAAAGAAATCATTATCAGATAAAATTTGTAAGTTCATCATTTTGGTTTGTATTCTGGATCCACATCTGTGATCACCAAATAAATTATAAACAGTCTCTAACTGGGAAAAAAATTTTCGTTTCTACTTTTAAAAAACTGTCTTGAATTTTAAGTTTTTAAAAACTAAGAATCGTTGATTTGGTGACTGCTCCGTAACTTTCTTCAAATTCCAAAATGTGAATTATTATAATAGTTAATGCAATGTTAATTATTATAATAGTTCTTAGCAATGTCTCTATGAATACAGATTAAATAGTATAATTTATATTCTTGTAAAAGTATGTCCTCACGCCACTATAAAATGGGAACAGTGTTCACTGACATCATTCATACAAAAGTAAGCAGAGAAAAATAATCTAAATGGACTTAGAAGATCAACTTCACTTAGAAAATTTAAAAAGATAAATCAAATAAATATTAATTGTCCCCTCAGTTAGGCTAAATGTTAAATATTGAGACTAGCCCTGTGGAAGTTCTGCTGCTCTAGCCACTATGATTGTCTATAATTTTTTTCATTCAGACACTCAACCAGTATTTAATGACCTTAGCTTGTTTCTCTCTTTGAAGTATGCCATTTTTGAAGGCAAACCTTGTATCCAGTTATTCTCTGTATCTTCCATCATGCAAAATATAGAACCTTAATGTAATTAACAGGAAATAAGCAGTATGGAAATGAACAAATCTTTCTGCTTTGCAATATTATAACATAAAAAGCATGAGTTCCAGGGTCAGATGTAAAGTTGTACTAGAAAATGTTTCTTCCATTCTTTTTTTTTTTTTTTTTTTTGAGGGTCAGACCTTCAAATTTTACAAATTTGAAATCTCTAAAATGGAAAAATCCTATTCCTTGGTACTTCCAATTTTCTTTCTCCTTGCCTCCAATTAGCCTGCCCAAAAACACTGTAAATCTATCTTCTTAACAGTTCTCTCACAAGCAGCCTCCTAAAATTTCCTCCTTTCTGGAATCAAAACATCCATTTCCTCCGTGTAGTCTGTCACTTTAGGCACATAAGAACTAACTCACCACACTGAAACATTTAATAACTAATAATCTCAGGTATTTGTGTTTATTATCTCCTATAAATCGCTGAGGCAGAATATCTTGCTCTGTTAAAAAAAAAATGTTTAAAAAAAGAGGGGGAAAGGGAATGTCAACAATTTAAAGAGGCTCACTTCTGGTCAAGATGACAACATAGGTGAACATAGCACACACCATCAGAAAACCACAACAAAATTACAACTAAAATATAGAATAACCATCACTCAGAACCACCAGAAATTGAGTTGAATGGAAGTCTGACAACTATGAAATTAAAGAAAACACATCCATCCAGACTAGTAGGAGGGGCAGAGATGCAAAACTGGCTGGTCACAAACCCACATGTGGTGGATAAAAATTTGGAAGGGATATCTCAGGAGCAAGGGCTCAAAGCCCCACACCAGGCCCTGCGCCCAGGGTTCCAGTGCCAGGAAGATAAGTCCCCATAACTTATGGTTGCAAATACCAGCAGGGATTAAGTCAGTGGAAGAAACAGCTGGAGTCCCAAGCAGTTCCCCTTAAAGAATCCATGCATGGACTTAATTCATTTTCACTCCACAGGGCCAGAGTAGCAGCTTGAAA